>CAJVPL010000600.1:0-22690 GCA_910591945.1 Ambispora gerdemannii | reverse complement strand
CTTCCATTTTTTTACTGGATAAAAAATGGAACTATGTCAGATCTTCTAAAAAATGGATTTTTGCTAAAGTAAAACTGGGTTTCTTATATAGATCTGTTTTTTATCCAGTAAAAAAAATGAAAGTATGTTGGATCTTTTAAAAACTGTTTTTACTCTGGCAATAAAAATGGATTTTTGCTAAAGTAAAACCAGATTTTTTGTATTGATCCATTTTTTATCCAAAAAATATTCCGGATAAAAAACAGATCAATACAAAAAACTGGATTTTTGCCTGATATGTTCAAAAATTTTTTTTTACAGGGTTTATGCGAGATATTGAATTCTCTTGAGCAGTTTTGAGTTGATTTTTGCTATGCATCCATTAAGATTGAGTAAATTCAATATATTCATCGTACAGTATAAGCTATATATACTTTTACTTTTATTTTAAAGCCCATTTTCTATTTTTTGAACAATAACTTTATATGATGCAAAAAAACGCATAAAATACATACAAATGATATCAAGAGTAAATAGCATTGGAATCGCGTGTCTAAAAACTTCACCCGGTGAAGTTTGCAAACCGAATGAAACCCTGTGAAATATAATGTCGGAGAATGAATAGTATTGAAATTAACATAGTAAATAATATCGAAGCGAATTTAGTGACAAATAAAACAATTAATAAAGTTCAATTTAAATCGGAAAAATCCTAGCATAGATGAACTGATCCGGTTCTAATCAGCAATTAATTTTATTAAAGAAAATGCTTTGCAAATGTCTTTTTTGTTTATTGAGCGTTATTATATTTTTTTTATAATTTTATTATTATAATATAATATCTGAAATAAAGATTATTTTGTTTACTAATGAACTGAATACTGTAGAATTGTTCATACCCCGTATTGCATCGGCATTTATTTCTACAAAAATGCAATTATAATCTCAAGTTAATAATGTTCCAAGTGAATTAAATCAAAAATAAATAAATTTAATATTGAAAATTTACTAAATTTTGTTTTTGATTCTAATTCAAACTTTACAAATAATCTGATCATGAATTGTGAAGTAGGTATCGTGTTTTTGCAGAAATCTATAAATAATAGATAACGATAATACTTTATCATAATAAAAGTTTATTAAAATTTAAATTCAATAGTATATTATATTAAATTTTCTAGATCGATATGTATCTTCTGTATATCGGTCATTATAATCAATAAAATGTATATTTTAAAATATTCAATTACAATAGTATTAAGTATAAACAAAAATTTAAGTATTTAAAATTTTATAGATTAAATGTTTCAAAGTTAAAGGCCACTTAAAATTTAGACTTATATCAAATGTACTAAAGTATGAGTATTGGTATGCAATAAATTTTGTATCTTACGCTAAGAATTTCTATAGTAATATAGTTATTTTTAAAAAAATTTTTTTCTTTGATATTTATATAGCAAAAAAATGTGTTTATGAATATTATTAATATTGTTTGATAATATAAAAATTAAAAGATATAAAAAATAAAAAGTAAAGACAATTATAAAGATTTTGTATTCACAACCATATTTAATACAATTTTCATTTTTGATGAACGCTAACGCTAGAATATATATCGATATCATGAAATACATACATTTATTTTACACATACAATGAATATATACAAAGGGAAACTATTCTGAGTAGAAAAAAAACTACTGATACAAACTATCATACATCTATCAAAGTTAAAATTTACAAATAAGGCCGCTTTTTTGCGACTTGGAATACCTCGTAGTCTTCAACCTGGAAGTTACCAGTTCGCTGCGTCCACGATTCCCAAGAAATGTCGCCGATACTTTGGTCGTACGAGTCTCTGTTGCATGAGCAACTATCAGGCTGATTAAACTATTTATAAACAAACATAAAAGGATGAGCAAATGTTATAATAAAATAAAGTGTCATCGTTATTAATAATATAAAAAGTCACCTTATCATTCATCCAAAGATCTCCATCTCCGAAACACGGACCACGCTCCTGTGAATCATTAACAGCATAATGCGCATTCCTTGGGATGACTCTGCTAATTTTACAGCTAACTTTACTACTAACTTCCCGTTTAAAATCAAATATAAACGAATCTCGTGTGTACCGCCAACTATTAGTGGATCCCCACGGAACAGGACTATACCCGCCAAGAATATGTGTTGATCTATCGACTTTTAAAAGAACCACCGTCGCGCCTGCGTTATCACATCTAGCATGAAAAGTTGTCGCAGAGAATCCGTCTCTGCTCCCACGTAGCAAAAGATTAAATTCATATGGATTCTCGCCGTGATTTGAAAATGCGACAGAATCACCGCCATCAATCCAGCTCGCTATCAGCGATGCGTGTTTCTCTTCAATAATTGAGGACTTTATTCCTTTGAAACGAGCCGGTAGTAGTTGATCCGATTTTAGTTGAATACCAGTTTTAAAATGAAAGCTTTCAATTGTTTCAAATAACTCTGGTTGAATAATTTCTTTGTATGCTCGTACGCGGTTATAAAAATCAGCAGATGGAATTCGGAAAAATCTCACAAGAGGAATATAATTTGCTATTGTTTCACGTAGGAGAGAATAATCTTCCGTTTTCCATTGCGCGCGACAGTGATCTAAATTTGGTGAATTTTGAGCAACTCCCCAATCTAGAACGCGTTCCCATACTTCGATTTCTTCCATATCAAGATCGTCACGTTCAAGCAAATGAAGTAATGTCTCCTCTTCGATTGTGACGAAATCTTTGGCTTTGAATACTACTTGTGGGTGTTTGGAAATAACCAGGTGGCAAAATGATTGCAATTCTTTTGAGGCTGCTAACTGAGAGATCGTTTGGTGGACTAGAACGAAATTGTGACGTAGCCATGCTTCTCGGCATTCAAGAAGATGCGACTGCACGTGATCATGGAGTTCTTGTAGAAAGAGTTCGTCGGCTGCAACTAAAAGTTTTAAGAGGTCTGTTCCGTCTTTATTGTCGAGTGTAATTATACCCGTATACATATATCTATTTTTGAATTTTAATTAGCTAAATCAATTCTTTTATAAAAAAGCTAACGATACATTTTAAATAACGTACTTTAAAATAATCTCAAAGATCGATTGCGAAATATTTGGTTTTTTAAATACAATCATTCCGTTTTCTTCGGTACGAGCCCATTCTTTTGACAGTGCACGTCTAAAATACGAAGATCTAGCGCGCAATACGACCGAATGGGCCAAAAATGTTTTGTCGTTTGGTTCTTCACCCGCGTGCACAATCACATTATAGTCATCTCCTTCTTCGAGTAGATGTCCAAAATCGTTTGATAGGGAAGTTAGAAATGGCGTTAACATTTTTATTGGTGTATTTAATAATAATAATTTACTTATTGATAAGAGAAAAAAAATAAATTGCAAGAATCCCGAACAATGAAATGACTTAAATATCAATCGATATCGATATATCTTTACAAAAGATTTCCATTGTTTATTATCGTTATTGCCATAGCAATAGAAATTATATGGTGGTGTTGTTCATCAAATTTGGAAAAGAATTTAACTTTAATTCAAAAACACATTGTTCACATTAAATTTTATTATCTATCGCTATCGCTATCCATTGTCTTGGCGTTAATCCGTTTGTGATAGAAACTGTGGTACGTAAAACAGTACAATGCATGTGTTTGTGTTAGCGTTGCTTGCATACATGCATGAATTGGAAGCATTATCATCATTCCTATTGCTATATCGACATTGTCTGTTCGTACATATGTAACGATAATGACGTACATGCATATCAATATCGATAGACAAATAACTGTATGGTAATTCATTATATGGGAAAAAGGGTTCAGGGCAGAGTCGCTTTCTATTTTTTACTGATTTAGAAGATAAAGCACTATTGCTTATTCGAATTAGACCTTAACGTTAACAGTAGCTACTTGATGCAAGACATCTAATAATTAAATTACGTACGAATACGTATGTACCGGTACATACATATTTTTGAAGCTTAATGTACTGTATATCAGGAAATTCCATAGATAGAAAAATTTTCATAACGTTAGCTTTTTTTGTGCAGATACATCAAAAATGGCAAATCAAACACTTTTTTCATCAAAGTAAATCCATCAAAATCGCGTATCAAGATACTCGACAATGGCAACCAAGTAACCAAAAATCAAACCCATTGATTATGATAATGGGATTGTATGTATAGTATAAAGATGTTTAGACATAACGACTCGATAAAAAATTTTTAAATCTCTTCTTATTAAAGAGGACTTTTCGCCTTTATCTGATGGTAGAATTCTAAATTATTTTGTTTTTAGTCTGAATAATTACGATAGATGATTCACGGTAGATTTTTTTTTGGATTTTATTTAATTTAAGCTTAGAATTGGCTAGAAATAGGAATCGGTGAATCGCAACAACCCATTGAGACTTCAATGACTATGGAGGATTTAGCAAAAGTGGTGTATATGCTAGCGGATTACGTTAAATGGAAACGATTTTGTCTTTTAGGGTACTTTATGGGTGGTAATAGAACTAGCGAAATTGTATAAAACTGATTTTCATCAAAAATTTTTTCTTTCATCTTTCATTTTTTGTGCATGGGCATATAAATGTAGGAATGATTGCACTTACAGCGGCATTAAACACTTCACCAGGATTTAAAATCGAAAAGTTGGTGCTTTGCTCAACGTAGGTAATTTTATAAACATTTTGCTTCTATCGCAAATAAGAGCATCTGAAATTAAATTTCAAATTTATCTTAGAACCTCAAAAACAATTTTCAGCGAGTACATCGAAGGTCTGAAAAGTTTCGATAAACAGAGTTTCACACCCGAGCAAAAGAAGAAATTCGTATTAAAAATGTTAGAAATCAATTTCGCAAAAGAATGGATTGAAGTAAACCCAAGTGTTTATGCTCAAATAGTTGAAAGTGAAAAGAAGTCGACGAATCGCAAAAGTCCTGCTGTGATTGGTGAGTTTATTTAGAATTTTATTCGTTTTTTTAAAGCTAATTATGGATACGAGTTCTTATTAACTTTTATAATAAAAAGTTAAACAAACACAAGCAATAGATAAATTTAATGCTGAATCGGAACTAAGTGATATTCTGATTCCGACTCTTATTCTTCATGGTGATAAAGACAACCTTATTCCAATTTATAACGGAGAAGCAATTCATCGTAGAATGCCTAATTCTAAATTTGTTGCATTGGAAAATGTTGGATATTTGTATGTGTTATTTTAAGGATGCTTCTAGTTTGTTGTTTTGATATTTAATAATTTATCGTTATGTTAATGTTTAGATTTTATATAGAGTATCCAGGCTCAGCTAAAATTATTGGTGCATTCCTTGCGTCGGAAGATTATTCTATTTCCAAGTAATTCAGTTTATTGTACGTTCTTGCGTCACATCGTGTGTTATCATTATCGCTGTCACTATCGTTTATTCTATATAAGACATCGCTAAACCATTTTGAGCGAACTCGAAGATGGAAATTTAAAATTTCAAATATCAGCGCTGATCACAATGCCAGTACCGATTGTCAAAAAAAAATTGTTTTGTCGACAATCTGACGTCAATAAAAAAGAATGCGGAAAAATTAAAAAATGGTCAAGTTTGCAATTTAAATTGATTCCATTTGAAGACTCACCAATATTGAATGCCTTGCAAAAGGAGGTTTTATAAATCAACCTGGCCTGGTTGGACGGACAATTATTAAAAAAATTATTTGAACGAAGAGGAGAAATCGACGACGTTGTGTTGAAATCATTATAAAATTCAAAGCAAATTACATCCGAGTTTATAAACGAGGTAAAATGAAACCCTTTAAGTGTAAGCATATTGTTTTTTTGTTTTTCAATATAATTAACTTTTTCAAACTTAGATTCAGACTGTTCTAAAGTGCACTGATTGGGTTAGTTATTATGGAATAACTAAAAATCCAGCTGCGAATTGATACTCGATAGTGATGGATTATGCGAGCTACGCAAATATATGAACTCCAACTACGAAGCATTGACTTGAGCACATTTAACTGATATCGATATTACAAATGGATTGAGGAATTTGTGCATCGTGACTTTCACCCTGGAATATATTAACGTTAATGTTCGGTAATCCTTCAATTGCTGATTTCGAACTTACTAAACCAGCAGATATAGAAAAATCTGTTCAAAAAATTTGCCGAGTGCTTCCGCATATGAATCCAGAGGTACTAAATGGAAAGCCATATACTAAAACTGCTGATATTTATAGTTTCTGGATGAATATGTACGAGGTTGCAACAGGTGAACTAACTCATGATAGACACCTCGTATACGACATCGATAATGGAGTACGACCTATGATACCAAATAATGTTCCCGGATGGAATAAATTTATTATTGAAAAATGTTGGGATCCTATTCTAGAAAACAGACCAACTGCTGAGGAAGTTTACAACTTTTTCTATTCTATCTACAGATCAGTGTTTGAAATTTCGGAGCAAAAGTGTGTTCTCAAGAGAACCCAATAGCTTGAACCAGTGTTCTCAAAAATTTTTTAAAAATAATTGAACTGCACCAATATTTATAAGCATCGGATAGGGATAGGAATCGATTCTCTAGAATCGATTAATCGTGATACATGCAATTGGAAATTCATGATTTTCACTTGTAAAAAACATGCAAATGATATAGCGCACGACAAACTATGTACGTACTCTGTCATTTAACAACAATGTTAATATTTATAATAACCAAGAAACCATTGCCAATATAAAGTTTAATAACTCTGATAGTGATACTAATACCAAAAGTAACTGATATTGATCGGATTCTCAAACTGATGACAATACTTCAATTGATTCTATACCTAATGATTCGGGCTAAAGTACTTTTCAAAATCCTAAATATTTCGGATTTTGAATTATCATATACGTATCGATAACAGTAACGATAACGATAACGATAAGTCCTAAATATCCTAATTTAGAATTTTTTTTGCAGATCGTTTGGTGCTAAATGCTAATTACTATCTATACCACGTAGTATCTCTACGAATTCAACTAATCAAAACCATAATTTCAACTAATCAAATTATAATTTCAATTAATCAAAGTACAACTTCAACTATTCCAACGAAAATGGGAAAAATCAACATGCAATGAAAAACAAAACTAAAGACCAGTTATGTCCTCAGTGTCATCGTCGCGTCGTTATTGCTTTCATCGTCATACTTACTTTGTGTTCGAGAATCGATTTTGGGTTGAAAATCAATTCCTGCAATATCAGTTCCATCTGAATGTCTATTTTCAGATGTGGGAAACTTGATTACACATGAACAAAATCGATTAAATTGCTGTTTGATAGAACAGATCTACTTGACATAATGATGGTACAAAGAAATCTCTTAAGATGTTTGGAAAATGTAATTGGTCATAAGTTTCATTCCGAAGACAGTTGGAGGTCCCGGATCCTTGTTCTCATGAGAACGCGAGAACACCAGATTTCAAACACTGCTACAG
Source organism: Ambispora gerdemannii (assembly GCA_910591945.1). Lineage (NCBI taxonomy): Eukaryota > Fungi > Glomeromycota > Glomeromycetes > Archaeosporales > Ambisporaceae > Ambispora > Ambispora gerdemannii. The sequence goes on along the minus strand of CAJVPL010000600.1, from coordinate 15,191 downwards.
ATATAATACAAAACTGAATACTTTGCATTTTCAGTACTACAGCTCCTTAGAATATCCTAAAACACATGATATCAAAGAGTATCTTAAACTAGGAAAGTAAAAATTATATGAACTTAATAATGCTTTAAGCCAGAAAAAAAGAAAGTATATAAAGTTGAGGAATTTTCTGAACTAAACCTGCAGAGATTTGGTGAAATAAGAGTTCAAAAAAGCATTCCTACAAATATAATCAAAAAACAACAATTCCACTCCAATATAGTTCAGTTTACACCAGTCGAATCTTCACCACAAAATTAATTTCAATTCCAACTAACACAGATTTTTCTTTTTTCATTTCTAAATATAAATCACATTGACATTTCATATTAATTAAAATTCATATCGAATGTCTAGAAATGTCAAGTGTCAGTTTGATTGTTCCAAACGAAGGTAAAATTATATTAATAGTATTTTTTTATTGACTTCATTAATTCATTGCTATTTTTTTTTAACAGAAATTAACGAGAATGGAAATACGTATATCAAGTTTATTTCAATAACTACGTATCATGCACGAACATAAGTCCGTGAGACGTGATACCAAAAAATGCATGCTATTTTCATAGATATCGATATAAAAAAACGTTCATATTACGTATTTGGAGTTGCAGTATTTGGATTTGAAAAAGAAAAAAATAAATTTGCATATAACGAACAATAATACTGTAACAGGCGATAGTAATAAGAAAGAGAGCTTAGATTAATATCCTCGAATATGTTTTTTCACAACCATCGGTTATGAATAACAATAATACTGTAACAAACGATAGTAAGAAGAAAGAGCGCGTGTTTTTTTCACCACCTCCGATTATCAATAATAATAATAACAATACTGTAACAAACGATAGTAAGAAAGAGCGCAGGTTTTTTTCACCACCTCCGATTATCAATAATAATAATAATGTAACAAAGGATAGTAAGAAGAAAGAGAGCTTAGACGAATATCTTGGATATCCTCAATTGCTTTTTTCATTACCACCGGCGGTTAATAACAATAATACTGTAACAGGCAATAATAAGAAAAACGAGCGCAGGTTTTTTTCACCACCTCCGATTATCAATAATAATAATAACAATACTGTAACAAACGATAGTAAGAAAAACGAGCGCAGGTTTTTTTCACCACCTCCGATTATCAATAATAATAATAATACTGTAACAAATGATAGTAAGAAGAGCTTAGACGAATATCTTGGATATCCTCAATTTCTTTTTTCATTACCACCGGTTAATAACAATAATACTGTAACAGGCAATAGTAAAAAAAACGAGCGCAGGTTTTTTTCACCACCACCAATTATCAATAATAATTCTACAACACCCAATAGCAGCAATCGGAACCTATTCAAATTTTTAACTTTTTCCTCACAAAAGAAAGAATGCATCATATGTACAGAGACTTTTGATATGACACAATTAATTCAAATTTCAATCAATTGTCAACACGAGAATAATATTTGTCAAGAGTGTATTGCGAGACATATCGAACACGAGTTGCAAGATAAAGGAAACATTGAAATTAGATGTCCAGATGAAAAATGCAGAAGTGTGCTGACTGAAGATTATGTCAAAAAATTGTCCAGTGAAACGATCTTTGAAAGGTGAGCTTTTTCGACGAAAACTTTGTTAAAAAATTAATGAGCTAAATATTAATTTACATAATTTGAAAAGATATCAGAAATTGTCACTTGTGTCTGCACTTTCGCAAATAGATGATTTTTACTGGTGTTTAAATCCCAATTGTGATTCTGGTCAAATTCATTACGAAGGAGGTATGTAATATAATAATTTAATTTTTTGGTTAAGAGCTTAAATTCTAATTACTATTTATTAACTCGCTTATATAAGACGCTGCACCAATAATGACATGTCAGTCCTGTTCGAAAAAAACATGTGTTATGCATTCCCTTCCAATTCCAGATGGCTCACTAAGCTGTCCACAATGCGCCAATATAACCGAAACCTTTGATAATGAGCCACGAGAACCTACAACTTCACAACGTACAAATCCACAATCTTCGAATAAAACGCTAAAACAAATACAACAACGAAAACTAAGACAAACAATAGCGATAGATAATTCGCAAAAGAGACAAGATCTGCAGAAAGAAAAAAATAGACAAATGGAAGAAAAATCAAAAGCATATATTGATTCTATGACAAAAAAATGTCCTAAATGTAATGCTAATATTGAAAAGAATGAGGGATGTGATCATATGATGTGTCGCGCGCCTAGATGTGGATATGAATTTTGCTGGCTGTAAGTATTTTTATTTACTCTTGAGAAATTTGGAATAAGTTTATTTCTTAATATGAATTTTTCATTATACGTAGTTGTTTCGCTGATTACGATGCGATTCGTATAAATGGAAATAAATATCATAATCCAACTTGCAAATATTATGCTTGAAGTGATCTCAGGATCCTAAACGAGTTTATCAATCTACATTTCAAAGAAGAAACATTGAAAGCACTTGCCAGCAAACTAAGAATAAAACCGGCGAATTCAAAAATATGTAGGAGACATAAAATTCCGTTTCTATTTATTGGATTAATACGGAATGGCTCGATGTAAAATGACCAGTTTACTGCTTTTTGGTGCATTAATTTACTGCATTTCAAACACAGTGAAACCTCCCTAAGGACTGACAACATCTTCTACACCTTCGAAAAACTTTGAATAAAATTCACATTGCTGGACTAAAAATACAACCAGAAAAATGTCATTTGGAAAAACATCACTACCTTTTCTTGGCTATATTATTGGAAAGAATGGAATCAAACCTGTGGCTATGAGCATGTATTTAGAGAGGGTGTGCAATTAAAGAATTTAGAATTATGATCATGTTAGTTGGCAAAAGAAGTGTCAGATCACGTGCTAATGGTGGCACAAACCAATAAAAATGCATAAATTTTTGATCAGCTCGGAAAAACAAAGAAAATGAAAAAATCAAACCGAAAAGTGTAAAAAATACGGGAAACAGATGCAGAAACCCAGATGCCAAAATCCAGCTTGGTACACTAAAAAAAATGTCGGGAAGGCGATTTTACATATAAGTTAGGCTCCAGCTCTAGCCCTAATTCTAATCCTAACCTTTAAATTAACCTTTAACAATAATCTCTATTACCGTAGAATTTTTCCGGACATACACAGATATCACATGATCCGACACTTTTTTGCACTAGAATCATGTTATATGATGTAATCATGCATCATATTGTTAAATTTTAATTCATAAATGCACGCATCATTAATTTGCATAAGCAGTAAAATCTCGCATCATTATTAATTGTGGGGGATAATGATGAAAAACGGATTATGATGAAAATTTGCAATATCTATTATAATAAACCATAAATAACAATTATACTAATAAATTTATATAGTATTTAGCAATATAAACATCATTGCAAAATTAATTTAAGCTATATATTTTATGCATATATCATTATTTTCAAATATTGCTCTTTTATTATAAGAAATTCTGGCCAAATGATCCCATGATCTGCACAATTTTGGCCAAAATTTTCACTATAATCCGTTTTTCATCATGATCTCTCACATTAATTTACATCAAAATTGTTGTATTTGACTGATCCTATAAAACTTTCCAAACTGTGTATATACATGATTTTTGTCATGTGTCATGCACTTACGAAGAGAACTTCAAATAATATAGAACTGGAAATAGAAAATGTGATATACACTTATAGAGGGTGCATGTAGAGAGATCTTACTATACATTTAAATTATATAAATTCAGTTTGGTATTTTCTCATAGATAGAATCTCCTTTATTATATAGATCTTTAATAAAGTTAATCAAGAAAGAGACAAAAAAATTAATTTGACTTAATTGTTAAAAGCACTAATTTATCAAGGACAATTTTTAAAAAAGAAGAAATAAAAAAGAGGACTTAATGTTAAAGTGTAACAATTCTAAAATTCTGTATTAAATTTCTATATAAATAAATAATAATCAATTAAAGAGCAAATTATATGATAATATTACAAAAAACAAATTACTTAAAGAAAGTTGTTAAAATGAAAAATACTATTAATATTGTCATAATTCAAAAAATGAAATTTTTCTTTGTTTATTTAATTTTTTCAATATATAGTGACAATTAGAAATAATGCAATGATATTAAAATTTATTAATTAAATATAGTAAAATATAGATTTTTCTCTTTATATAAAAGTTTTCAATTTTATTAATAAATATTTTTAATTTTATATTAAACTGAAGATAATATCACATATTTAATATATATTTTTTTTTTAGATTTTTTAGATTTAATCTGATAAAGCTATCCTAATTGTATATAAAGTCAATTTGTAACAATTTTCATATATCCTTGTAATTCTTGTATTATATCTATCATTTTTTGTATTATATTTATCATTCTTGCATAATATGTTAAAAATTAACACAGATCTACATTTAATACTTCTTAATATTTCATCAAATAGATAGCAATTAATAAATTTATCTTAAATCTTATTCATGTAAAAAATTATTCTTACATTTTATTTTTTTATTATTATTTTATAAGTATTATATAAAAAAAACTCTCTTTTATTAAAGAACAGAAATGAAAATGGAAACAAACAAAGATAAATTTTTATTTCTTTTGATTTTGTAAATGTTATATTAAAAGAGATTGCCTTTATTTAGGAATAAGAAAATAAATGGAAATGAACAAAGGTAAATTTACTTTTTTTTGATCATTTGTATTACTTTATGAATATTATATTAAGAAAGATTTCTTATTTAGATATGAGGATGAGCTCAAAAATGTCATTTCTAGACTTGAATGACTTGATTTGTGACTTTGTTCTATTTATTTTATTCTTTATTTTTTCATTATATAATTCTTTATTTTTTACTATATTATACCCGAATATTATCTATTATATTACCTATAATTTACTACACTATATTCGAATATTATCTAGTATTACCTGTAATTTGAGCATATAATTAAATAATTATATTTCTAGTTTGATCATATAATTGACTATGACATTATCTATAGTTTCACCCGATGATTAACTAATATTACCTGTGGTTTGACAATATGATTCAGAAGGTTTGACTACAATTTTGTCCTGGATTTACTCCAAGTGTAACCCGAATTTTGTTTGATCTAAATATGAGTGAAATAAGATATGGAACTGTATAGTTTTTGTGCTTAGCCTATATTTTTACTGCTAGATTTACCAGTGTGTAACTCACGATATCACCCATATTTCTGATCAACTTTTGACCAGGGGAAACCCACCCTGTTCGACCAGAGTTTTCTTTGTTTTTACGGGTTCGAGTTCCTTAAATTCGATTATGAGAGCTTGGATAAGAGATTATTTACATTCAAATAAGAATTTTGTAACTCTGTTCTTTAGAAATATTCTCACACTTTATTTCTGGTATATAGTACCTTATGAATAATTCTTTTGCAATCTTTAAAAATGGTTCAGTAATACAAGGTATTAGTTGTGATGATTATCTGGCATCTCAATTTGCTGAAAGTACACACACCTACAATATATTACCGGAAATTCCAAAAATGAATTTGTTACTTTGGAACCTGATATCTCGACATCTAGTTATTCCATTCGAACAAAGATATCACCATTAGATTCGTATAGTCGAGGCGAATCTAATAGTGACATATTTGTTCGAATGGGATCACTAGATGTCGAGATATCGGGTTCCAAAGTGACAAAGTCATTTTTGGAATTTCCGGTAAATACTTAGGGTACTTATTATAAATATTATCATATACATGTATTTGATTTTAATTTTTTTCACTAGACGTATGGTGGTGTAAGTAAAAAAAATAAAGCTTTGACACATTCAATACAAGTATTATAGGATCCAGATTTACAAACGACCTAGCAATTTTTAATATGACGCAGCGTGCTTGGGTAAATGTTGTAATATTACCCACAATTTTGCCAGTGGGTCGATTTTCCGGTAATGCCATTTTGGCACCAATTCTTCTGAGTCAGTCAGCCCAGATGGAAGCAATCCTAAAAGCTCGACTAATAACCCATCTACAGGACTTTATATCGTAGCAAGGGTTGCAATCATTATTATCTTTGCTATTTGGTGCTTTGGATTTTGGTATTATCAAAGAAAATTAAAGTCTGCACCTGGTAACAAAGTCGATGAAAAGAAAATTCACCATCAACTCCATCAACACCAAAATCTGAATTCTATTCTAATTCAAGTAACAATTCGAGTTCACATACAGTAAGTAGTTCACACATGTAACGGAATACGAAAACTAACTTTCTAGAATTTTTATTTCCATGACTATTAGTTTGAACAAAAGAAAAAAATGTTCATTTTAAACATTGAAACCTCTAATATTTTTGAAAAATAATTTGACAACAGATTATTTTTAAAAAATATTAGAGGTTTCAAGGTTTAAAATGAACATTTTTTCGGTAACCAAACTAATGATCAAGTAGCGATTAAATTTTGAATCTTTTGAGCGAAAAGTTGTTATGCTCAATATCTTCGCTCTCGTCATGTCGGCGAACTTTAGCATTGTATGAGCTTCCTTCGAAAAACAATTGGCCTTTTGTCTATTTTGAATTATTATCCACAGAGCCTAGAAAGCCCTATTTCCGAGTAAATTGTCCTCGATGAGCATACTATTTATAGAAGTTGTCATAGTCTAACAAATGCAATTCATTATTTGCATATACATGATGTCAGTGTTGTCACGGGACAGCTTTGGACATGCCTTTGGACAATCTTGGACATTTTTGACAAAAAAATCAAATTTACTCAAAATTTTATTAAAATAACCTGTTTGGACACTCTAATTAAAAATGTTTAGAATTTCTCGTTGTATATAATAATATAGTTTTTAATAGTATAAGAGTTTGGACACTTGGACATTTGGACGTTTGGACATTTGAACAGTCGAAAAGTGCAGTGCTTGGACATCAAAAATGTACAACACTGCTCGTTCGGATATTAAACCTGGAAATTTCGTGCACGAACCTGGTAATAATGACAAAGATATTGAGAATCTAATTTTTTCTTGGATCACCCCAAAGAGGTTAATTGACTTTGAGGCTGCTAGATTTGTTGGGGAAGAAACAGTCGATGATTGCTCACCTTTATACTGCTCACGTGAGTTTAATTATATAAATTTTCAATGATTCATTATTCTTCGAATCTCATATTTTTTATAAATATCCGAAGTATTACATTCGGCACAAACACAGTCTCCGGCAATAGCAACATCAATGGACATGTGGTCTTTGGGATGTATAATCTATGAATTATACACAAACATACCATTGTTTATTCATCAGATGAAGCGATTGAGAAATTAACAGCAAGTTATGCACATGGCCAGCTAACAGATTTACCTTTAACGTTAAAGAAAATTGCTGATTTGCAAGCGAGAAATATGTTAAACTTCTTTCGATAAAACCGAATTTCATGTGCACAAGTTCTTCGCTCGGCATTCTGAACTTCTGGTCTAGATACAAAACAGGTAATCATCATTCATTATTTATGTGAAAGTTTTTACATATTGTCATTAACAGTAATATGTTTAAAAATCAGAATCAACCGAAAAAATAATCACACCTGTAACCAAACGTATATTATTCACACTGCAAGAACCACAAATCTGATTCGGAGTCAAATAGATGCTGTTATAAATAGCATAACTGACACTATGGATGCCGCTATTCCGCGTTTATATATTTTATTAACGGGTAGAGAAACGAACACGATTTTCAATCCTGAAACTTGGGGAAATAATACTTTTATTCTACATGTTTTGTGCGAAGGACTTGATCCTGGAAGCTCGTATACCACACTCAGTGGCTATACAATACATGATCCTAAACCTATGTTGACAAAGGCTGGCCCTTACCTTTCGATCGTAGCAACTTTAATTAGTGCAGGGGTAATTAATTCTTTTTCTTAATATTTTATATTACTTTAACTGCTTTCATTGGTTATTTTATTCTAGGTTAATCATTTCCTTCAATAAAAATGCTAACGCTAAATAATTTCAGTCAAGTACGTAACATCAAGACCTACCGAATATTTCCAAATTACTCGATCAAGCGACGACAAGTCCTGAACAAATACACGAAATTGAAAGATCTCGTAGCTATGATGAATGTTGTTCGTGGCCCTGTGCTTCGTGAAGTTCAGGCTTTTCTTGAAAAAAATGATCCTGCGCGGCAATATGGAGGATTGCAACGTGTGGTTTTAAATGATGATGGGCGTGTCTAGATTGTTATCAACGAGCTTAACGTCCAAATTTATAATTGATATGAAGGTGAACATAATTAATTCTTTGTATTTCAAACCACCTCTATAAAAAATTAAAACCTTAGTTTAGTCCCAATTTTTTTTTAGTAAAACCAATTGATTTCCGCAAAATAGATAGATTCAGATTCACGGTGCAATTTCTTCAATTAATAGCCTTGTAGTTAAACGGTAACGGAAGCTCCCTGATAAACAAACAAGTTTTAAATATATTTTTTCGCTCAGTTTTTTCTTCGTAATTAGGATATCACAAATACAATAGAGAAAACATATAAATGAAGAAAATCACTCTTTACAGACACTGTATTTTTTTCACCAGTAAACTGGAACCAAAATGCAATTCCATCTTTATAGAGTTCGCCTTTTCACTCACACAAGAATTTCATCTTCAGATTACACTTAAAAATTCCAAATTTGGAGTGTTTAGACATTTAAAAAGAAAATCAAATTCTAATTACATGTATCGAGAAACCTCGTTCGAATTCATTATTACATAACTACCTAAATGTTTAGATTTTTTAGAATTTGTTATCGAATTATTCAAATAAAAAAGTTTCATTTTCCATATTAACTACGAAAGGCTCATGAAATAATTGATAAGAGATCAATTAGAAAATGGTGCAGAACTAAGCGAATTGAGATCGAAAATAAATTATACGAGGAATTTGAAGATGAAAAATAGTTGTCGTATACGCTGGAATTCTTGGCTTCCCAAGATTCATGTTATATAGTTATGTGTTATCCGAAATAACGTTAGACTCCTTTTACATGTACAGTTGCCACAGAAAGTAACGCCCGATTTGGATGTGCAACATCAACATATGTAAATTTAAATGTGGCGGTTTTCCCTTTTTGTTATTGTTGACTGCAAATATTTTTTTTTTATTTCTTTCTTCGACTTTTGAACATACACTGGGCGAAATTTGTTGGCTGTGAATATAACACACACCGCCTCCAGTTGACCGACTTTGACAAGGGTAAAATGGGTAATTTTTATTGGGATTTTGCGTGCCGTACAAGTTGCAAGAAAAATGATCCATGACTCAATGACGGGATAATGGTCTCTTGCCGAATACAAGAGAAATAGGAAAAAGAAAATTTACCAGGGTCTGGAAGGTCACAAGCTCTTAACAAGTAAGAAAAAAAACGCACATTTACAAGAAGCCAAAAAAGACAACCTGAGCAATTTCGTGACATTGTCAACAAAAAAATCTTTGTAAAAATTTACCCGAAGATTCTTTAAGATAAGTTCATCCTTTTTCATAATATATTATGCTACCCTAACCCTAATTCTAAAAAGATCACGAAATAGGAATATTAATGATTATGAACCAATTAACGTATTCCCCCAGACCTGGCTTCATAGAAAACATCTAGAAACCATTGTAAAATAATATTCTAAAGTGTAAAAGCTTTGCGAACATGCTCTGAAAAAAGTGTATTCAAAACTTAATGTGTTAGTTTGGGGTAGGATGTGAGCTCGATGCCGTAAGAAATCGGCATGATATTGAAGCCATATACGTAGAGGGTGGGTAATGTATTAATGGTAAAAAAAATTTTTGTGTGAAGTGAAATACTTTTTGGGGTATGTACTGTACATGTACATCAATCGATTATTACGTATACTAGATCGGTAAATAAAAAATTATGATAATATCGAACTTCTGATTGGTTCGCCGCAAGTTACACTAAAAAATTTGGCTGTTGCAACATGTGCATACAACAATAAAGGGTATAAAAGCCTTCTTTTTTATGCGTCGTTTAATGGGCGTACGTAGTACGTATTTGCATAGATCCATAATCATTAACGCTAACACTAACACTAATAAAATAACGATACATGTAATATAATTACTATTATTATCATTAAATGACATGTACGTATTACGCTTACAACCTCTTAAAAAAGAGTACATATACATGTACATGTATTTTGTTATTTACATAACAATACGTAGAAGTTACATGTATAAGAGCCTTCTTTTTTATGCGTTCTGTCTTTAATGCATGTTGTTGGGCGTACGTATATAGTATTCCTGTGTCATTTTCATGCATAAATCGATACGGAAGTGAACAACGACTTTCAAACATAATAAATCGCCGTTTTTAAATAAAACAGTGCCATAATCACTAATGAACCAGAGATAACAATCTAAAACTTTGAATACTCATGATTGTAGTAAATGTTCTTTGTGACAAAAGGATTATTATTGTGATGAGTGTTCAGTTCACAATACGTATTCATGATTGTAGTAAATGTACCAATTGTCAAAGAAATTGGGACTGTACTGGATGTATTCTATATCACAAACGAATTTATAAAGCTGATTGGTCTAGCGGAAATAATTATATCGACAGTCTAATAAAAGAATGCAACCAAATTGCTGTTGATGACAATGCTTTCGAATAGATCCCTTTTGAAAGATTTACCAATGTTGAAAATCTTGCAAAAGGAGGTTTTGGATCAATTTATAAAGCAACTTGGTTGGACGGTCCATTAGAACCACCTCTCAAGTGGGATCATAAAGAAAAATTTGAACGAGATGGAGAAACTAAAGTTGTGTTGACTTGTCAACCCTAAACATTCGATATAAATTTTAATTAATATGATTTATATTTAGTACCTGTGTCAGTTGGAATTGAAATTGATTTCGAAGTAAACATTCGACTGGGGTAAATTGCGTTTGAGTGGATTTGTTGTAATTATTACACAATTCCAAGCAATTTACATTCGAGTTTATAAACGAGGTAAAATGAACACCTTTAAGTGTAAAAAGCATTGCTTTTTTGTTTTTCAATTTAATTAACTTTTTCAAATTAGATTCAGACTGTTCTAAAGTGCACTTATTGGGTTAGTTATTATGGAATAACTAAAAACCCAGCTACGAATGAATACTCGATAGTGATGGATTATGCGGGCTACGCAAATATACGAATTCCTACCACCAAAAATTGAATCGGGAACCAAAATTAGAACATTTAATTGATATTACTCGAGTGTTGCATCAATTCACAATGAGAAATTTATGCATCGTGATTTTCACCCTGGAAATATATTAATCCATGTTAAAGCTCAAATTACTGATTTTGGGCTTACCGGCCCAGCAGATATAGAAAAATTTGCGGAGTACTTCCTTATATGAATCCAGAGGTACTAAATGGAAAACCATATATACTAAAGCTGCAGATATTTATAGTTTCGGGATGGTTATGTACGAGGTTGCCACAGGTGAACGACTATTTGGTGAACGAAGTCATGATATACACCTTGTATTAGACATCTATAACGGAGTACGACCTACGATACCAAATAATGATTCAAGTTTATTATGGAAAATTGTTGGGATCCTATTCCAGAAACAGACCAACTGTGCAGGAACTTATTGACTTTCTCGACTTTATCAAACGTGGATATGCGACAAAATTGAATACTTTGCATTTTCAGTACTACGGCTTTTAGAATCTCCTAAGACACGTAAAGAAATCATTGAGTGTCTTAAACTAGAAAAGCAGAAATTAGATGAACTTGACGAGAAGGTGAAAAACGTTCCTACGAATATAATCAAAAAACAAGAAATCCACTCAAGCGCAATTTACACCAGACGAATGTTTATTTCAAAATTAATTTCAATTCCAACTGACACAGGTATTTTTTTATGTCTAAATATAAATCACATTGACGTTTCATATTACTTGAAATTAATTAATTAATTAATTAATTTATTTCTTTAGGCACTACAAGTGTCAGTTTGTATGCTCCAAACGATTTGGATTTCAGCATACCACACGAAATCAAAGAGAAAGAATAGATATCGAGTGTCTCACAAGAATAATTACAAATTCACATGCTATTTACATGTATTATGTGTTATAGAATCACATTAACAAGATCTTTTTAACCCGAAAACGCCGTCAGCAAGTACAATTTCCTACAATAATTATAATGAAAGATGAGAAATCTAGCTTATTCATTTGTCGTTATCGTTATCATCACTTGTTGTATTATGCCGTTTAAAGAGTGATATCGAATTTGTGCCGCAAGTTACACAAAAAATCCTTATGGACATAAAATTCTTATCGTTAAAGATAGCTTGAATGTTACGCGTTGAAATTAAAACGAGAAAAATTAGTATCATTATTATTTCAATAAATTATGATGACGATTCTTTTTAACAGGCAATGACGATAATAATTAAAATGGCAAGTAAATTGCTAGAATAATTGCTAGTGAACTTAAAAATACAAATAAAATATAACTTAATTAAATTTGATTAAATAATCATAGATCATATTATTTGTTTTATACTATAAAAATAATTAAATTTAATTAAAAATTCATAATTATCTTTTGTATAATCTTTATATAGTAATTTTTATTCTTTGAAGATAATTAGTTTTATTAGTATTCTTAAATATTTTGTATTATTTCATATAGTAAAAATTTTGATATTAATAAAATTAGTGAATATAATAATTTTTATTAATATATAATTTTTTCTAATTAAATAGTATAAATAAAACTTGAATTTGTTTTACTTTAAATTCATCAAATTTAATCAGATAATTGATAAAAATAAAATAAGGTAATAAATAAATAAAATAATAGAGTTATAGAAAAAAATATTAAAATAGAAATAAAATAAAAATAAAATTTTCTAAATCTAATTAAAAATAATATTTACCAAGTTTAATTTATAAAAATTTTTATTTATAAAATATAATTTCACAAATAAAATATTAATTAAATAAAACTAATATAATTATTAAAATTTTATAATAAAAATTAAAAATATTGCTTATTTTTATTTGTAATATAATTTTAATTATATAATATAAAAACAAATTTTAAATATAATTACTTAATTTTATTCAAAATTAGATTTTTATTTTTAAATTATATAATTATACATTATTACAAAAATAAAAATAACTAAAATTTTATTAAAATTAATTATTATTTTTTTATTTTAATTATTTTATTATTAACATTTTAAATATATATATATTATAATTAATTTAAATTTTTAATTGCAATATTAATAAGTAATCAAATTTTAATTAACAAAAAAAATATTTATCTAAAATATTTGTAATTGTTAAATATTCAAATATAAAAAATATAATATATATAATAACAATAAAAAATAATACAATACAAAAAAAATATTAATAAAATATAGTAAATATATATTATTAGAAATTATTAATAATTTCATATTGTTTTTGCTAAGTTTAGTAATTCAACTTTATAAATAATAATTAAATAAATAAAAATATATATAATTAAATTTTTCTATAGTTATATTTATTTATAATCATTTTTTATTTATATATAAATATAATAAAAAAATATCTTAATAATTATTTATTTATAATTATAAATTTACTTTTTTAAGAATAATTTATATAAAAAATTTAATTATAACTAGCTTTTAATATAAAAAAATATTTGATTTATAATAAAACTTTTTATATAAAATTTATTCATAATTTTTTTATATTAAAAGTTTTTCATAATTTTTTTATATTAAGAATTTATTTATAATTTTTATATTAAATAAAATTATTATATAATAATTTGAGTTTAATTTTTTTATATTAAATTTTAATTTATTTTTTTTATATTAAAAGATTCTTATATTAAAAATTTCTTATATTAAAAATTTTTTATATTAAAAGTTATTTATAATAATAATTATTATTTATTATATATTTTTATATAAATTAACTAAAATTCTTCAAATTTATAAATAATTATTTAATTTTATAAATAATTATTTAATTTTTATTATAATATATTAATTTAATTAAAAATCTAAACTAATACTTATAAAAAATTAAAATTATATTTAAATAAAAATCAAAAATTAATACTTTTTTAGTTTATTTATTAGTATATTATTCTAAATAATTTTCTTTTTCAAGATATTAAATATTTAACTAAAAATATTATTTATTATTAATTCTAAATATTTTTTTTACTTTAAATATAAATTAAATATATTATATTTATTCTAATTATATATACTAATTTATTATTTTTTTTATTAGTATAATTATATTTTTAAATTTAAAAATTCTCAAAAAAATTATTTATAATATTAAAAAAATAGTTGAATATTAAAACTATCAAAATATTTATTTTTTAAAATAAATCTAATAAGTTATAAAATATTTAATTTAGATAACTTGTTATTAAACTTTTTATATTTTTGCAAAAAATTAAATTAAACAATTTTTTTTAAAAATCAATTTAAAAATAATAATATAAAAAGTTGCTTATTTTTAGAACTTTATAATAATCAAATTTTTTATTTAAAAAATAAATATAATTTTAATTATATAATTATTATTAATATTTAATCACTTATAATTTTTTTTAGTATTAAACAAATTTATTTTTTATTTAATAAATATATAATTATAATATTTAATATATTATAATTATTATTTGAATTTATAAATATAATTATATAATATTTTATATTATTCACTAATTTTATAATAAGTTCAAATAGCTAATTAACTTTTAACTATAATATATATTTTATAAAAAATATTAATAATTAGAAAAATATATATTTGAAATTATTATTTTCTTATAAAAAATTAATTTAATATATTATCAAAAAATCACACTTATAAATTTTATATATAAAATTTTTTAAAAATATATTAATTTACAAAATTTAAAACAAAAAATATTATCAAATATAAATTTTTAACAAAAATTTAATAATATAAAATATTTTTTTGTTTAATAATGTTACAATTATTTTCAATAATTCCGTAATTAACGAATCTTTTAAAAATAATAGAAAATATGAAAATCTTCAAAAAT
>CAJVPL010000599.1:0-22726 GCA_910591945.1 Ambispora gerdemannii | reverse complement strand
GTAATATTAGAAAGGGATTTGTGTAAAATCTATGTGTCGCTAATTAAATTAATGTAACAAGAGACAAAAATAAAGTACCAATAAGATTTAAAATATAAAATGATGTGATAATAGTATGAATTGATTGGTAAATTAAATGATGATGAAATCTAAACTAAAATAATGCGATAATAATGTAAAATAATTGGATGAAAATATAAATTAATGCTATTGGATAAAAATATAAGAAATATAGAAAAATAAAAATAAAAGAAAAAGTTTAGATAAATATTACTACGCTAAAATATAACGTGATATAGTTGATAAAAGGTAAAATAGTAACAATATATAATTTTATTTATAATCACTTAATATATTTATTATTAAAATATTTGAATTCAAATTCAAAATAAAAGTTTAATTCAAGTACAATTTGATTTTAAATCTGACTTGAATCTAATTTGAGCCAGAAATAAATTTGGTACAACATAATACTAGATACATATATATTATTTAATTAACAAAGAATAACAAAGAGCTAAGAAGTTGAATAATTACTTTTAAGATAAAAATAAAATTATTATTTATTTATTTCAAGTATTATTTATTAAATATTTCAAATATTACAGGAAACAGAAACTTTTTAACAGAAAAATAGTCTTAAACCAACAAGTAAACAATAAAAAAATAGTTATTTATTACTTAGATTTGCTAGATTTATTATATTTATCACCATTATATTTATTATCATAATTAATAATAAAGATTGGTATTATTATCAATCTATGATTTTTGTAAATAAAGATATTCACAAGATAAATGATAGTAACTATATTTATATAAAAGTATAAAATATAAATTTTTTTAAAATATGAGTTCCTATATCAAGTGACAAAGATTGTATTTATAATTTTCACAAGTAAAGCTTTTAATAGATATTAATAATAATTCAACACATAATAAATTATTATAACAAAAAAACAAGAAAATCAATAAGAATAAAATAATTAGAATAATCTGCGGTTTGATCTATTCTTTATTATTGTCAAGACCAAAGATAAATTACAAGATGTCTAATTTTTTATGTTAAATTATATTTATTTAAATACATATTAAAGTAATATAAATTTATAAGATTTGTAATAATATAAAAAATCAATAAACTAATAAAGTTATAATATATATAATATCAAGAAATAATAAATATAATATAAATTACTCTAAGTATTACAAATGAAATTAATAAAATATTAGTATTATATTAAATAAATTAGAAGAATTAATAATCAAAGATAAATTAATAATCAAAATTAAATAGATTAATAATTAGAAATCAAGAATTAATAAATTATAATAACAAATAATTAATAAAAATTATATAATAAATACTCAAAATTATTATTGATCTCAGATATAAAAAGATATTGAGTAAAATATTAAGATTTATAATATTTATTAATAAAAAAAATGAATAAATAAAAATAATAAAATACAGTCAAATCTCTCTATAGTCACACTTATTTATAGTCACACTCTTCTATAGTCACTCTATTTTGCTTTTCCATTTACATATAAACATAGTAAAAAAATTCTCTCTATAGTCACATTCTCTTTATAGTTATCAAATTTTGCTTTCCTGAGGGTGGTGACTATAGAGAGGTTTAACTGTAATACTAATCAAAGTTAATGTATTATTTAAAAAGATTGAAATAAATTTAATTAATCCACTCGCAATAATAACTAATAAAAATTAATATATTATAGTAACTATTAACTATATAACTAAATAGGTAAAAGCAAAAGCAATTCCAAATATTTTAGCAAAATTAATACTTTCATTTCTAACTAAAAATATTTTTACTAGATATGAATTTCTAAAAGAACTTATTAGTAATTAATATATAATTTTTATAATTTATATAATTTGTATGATTTGCATAATTTGTATAAACATAGATTGTAGAGATCAAATTTTGCTTTTTTGAGAGTGATAACTATAGAGGAATTTAATTATATTATAATAATTTAATTATAAAAATATTAGATATAAATACAACTAATCTTGTAATTATAAAAAAGCAAATTGTAATAATTAGTTCAACTAATAACTTAAATAAAATATTTTTAATAAAATACCTATTATTTAATTATCTTTATTATTAATATACAAAATTTAACTAAATAATATATTATTATAATAATAATATTTATTATACATTATTGAATATTTAACCAGATTATTATAGGATATTAATACTATATTATTATAGAACTGTTCACATACTAAGTAAATACAAAGAAGATATTTATTAGTAGTAGTAATATCTTATTTTATTTATTAAAATAAAAGAAGATGTATTGCACATTAATTCTAAAATAACTGAATTAAAGTCAATAACAAAAAATACAAACAGATAATTAATTAAAGTTATATTAATAATAACATCAAAAAGAGTTCTAAAAATCAAATTGTGATAATATTAAAATATAATATAATTTAAATTATTCTATTTGATATATGATAAATATGTCAATATATTATTAAACTTAATTTTAAAAAAGTCAATTGATAATATTAATAAAAATGAAGTAATTATTTATTGAACCTGTAAAATTATTGATTAATTAAAATCAAAAAGAGAAATTACTTTGCAAAATATATCAAAAACTCAAGAAAAGCAAAAAGAATATTATAATTAAAACAAAAAATAACAAAAGTTTCAAATTGATCAAAAAGTTTAATGAAAAACATTAAAGCTCAGAATTAGTATCACAACAAATTTGGAGGAAAATGATTAAGTTCATTTTATATTTATGAAAATTTTGATAAAAATACTTATATATTAAGAAAAATGAATAAAAAATTATTTAAAAATTCATATAATAATGATTATTTTAAATTATTTAAAAGACAAGAATATTTACAACTATTAATAATTATATAAGAATAATTATATAAGTTTTCTAAAATAAAACTCTTAGTTAAAGAGTTCTATCACCATGTGACATTTTAGTACTTGCTATGAGATATATTATATTATTTAAAATATATTTTTATTGAATAATTAGTATACATGTGATTTATAAATCATATATAAATCACAATCTTTTTTAATTTATATTATTTATTCTATATTTTATATTATTTTATTTTATTTTGATTATATTTCATATTATTTCAATTATATTTTATTTTATTTCAATTATATTTCATAGTATTTATATTTAATTCATATTATTCTCATATTATTAATATTAGTATAAAAGACATATATTAATTGATCTTTAAAGTCCAAATTAGCTTAATAATAATTCATAATAATTAGTTATATTCAAGTAAAAGATGTGAAATATTGAGACAAGCACTACAAGATAATTTATAAAATAAATTAAGTTTCATTCTAAATAAAATAGATTAGTTTTAGATTAAGAAGATTGAATTATTATAAATATAGTATGTATTTTAGCTAGATAAGAAATTGGAGAGATACTTTTGATAATAAAGTTTCTTTGTTTTTATTCTTAATAAATTTAATAACTAACTTACTATATGTTTGTTAAAAGAATTAATTACTTTATGTTTTCTCTTTTTGATTAATAATAAAGATTCTTGGTGAATCTAAATTACTTTTTGGTGAAATAATGATTGAATATTAAGAAACTTTGTGTTTTATTTTTTATAAATCCTTTTATAATACTTTGAGTTCTTGATGAACTCATTTTGTTCTTTGTGAATTCATTTTTTTCTTAAGTTTTTAGTAAACTTGTAAGATCGTTTAGCACTTCAACTAATATATAATAATATTAAAAGATTATTTTCACTTTGCTCATTCCTTTATGCTTTTTCATGTGATCACAGTCACTATCTACTGTATAGTAAAGATTTTCATTCACAAAGGTTACTAATAATAATAATATAACATTGAAAATATCAATTATAAATTGAAATTTAGATTGGAATTTAGATTGGTTTAACTTGTTAAATTCATAATCTAAATTATCCAAAAGTAATCTACTCATAAAAGAGAAAATAGCAATAAACTTTACCATGTTATATAATATTGTAAATTATTGAAATCCACTAATAATATAATCATAAACTTGTCATATCCAACCCAAAAAATGAATAGTTTACAAAAATTTTTATTTGAATAAGCTCTCATTCAATGAAAGAAATATCCAGGCAAAATCTCGAATAGATAATAAATTAGACGCGAATAAATAAGAATTCGCCAATATACATTAATAATAATAAATAATCTTGAAGGATCCAAAATTTTGGTATTGGTTAAATTAACAATGGTGATAGTTATATAGAGACACTTATTGATTCATTCGGGAACCAATCCACCCAGTTCCTTTTCCAGTTGATCATCAACATCCATATTATCATTAGGTATGACAGCATGTTGACTTGCTGCACCGTATTCATACAATGAATTACGGTTACTTTGTTGACGCTGTTGTGTTATTGTATCACGATCGGGAGCAGATAAACTGTGAAAAAGTTTATTAGTAAACGATTTCTCTTTAAAAAATGCAAATTGAAGATGTGTGTGTGCGTGTGTGTGTGTGTGTGTGTGTGTGTGTGTGTGTATTGTGTATGAGTACCTAGCTTTACGTCCCAATTGTGCACCATTTAAATTCATCGCTGCTTGTTTGGATGCTTTGAATGACATAACTTCTTGTGCAATCATTTCTATCCAAGAAATTTTTTTAAGAATATACCAGAGCAACTACAGTACATACGATATCTAATCTAAATATTCTTACTTTTCATGTCCTCTATTGATTCAACGCTTTCAAACGAGAAATCAAACATACTTTCATGTACCGGCTGAAAGATAAAAATTATATAAATTTCGAGATTGATGATTAATAATTATCATCACTCACCTCATCTTCTTCGTCATGATAAGCAGCCAAATAAGGATGTGATAGAGCTCCTTCGACTGTTATCCTTGCTGCCGGATCAAATTTGAGCAATTTCTCCAACATATCGAGCGCTGAATTCAAAATTAAATTAATTAAAATTATGTTTTAAAAATGTTTTTTTTTTTGTTCATTAATTACCTAATGGATTTGCTCTGGAATATAATTGCGAAAAAGGAATTTTTGGCATTTTTGGTAAGCTTCGAATATATACTTGAGCCTATATGATGTTTAGGTTATACGATATGATTTTCTTCAAGTTCTATTTATCTATTTATATATAGATAAAATTATCAGTTGTTATTAATTACCCTGTCACTTCCAACCCTTCGAAGTGTTTCTTCATCAGGTGTTCCCAAAATACCCAGAATTTGATTTAGTTGGTCAACATAATCTCGGCCTTTGAATAAAGGTTTTCCTCCAAGCATTTCAGCAAAAATACATCCAACCGACCACATGTCAACTACAAATTCGAATTCCATAATCAATTTAGTGCGCGCATGGAAGAAATGATAAATTAATAGTAGAGAAAGTTCTAGTCTAATAATAGAATTGAAACATACTTGCTTTGGTGTAGTTTTGAAAACTCAGCATGATCTCGGGAGCTCTGTACCATCGGGTTGCAACGTATTCGGTCATGAAACCAGCATTGTGATCCGGTGAATCTGAAAACCCTCGAGCCAAACCAAAATCGCAAATCTAAAAAAATTACAATATCAATATAATTATCAATGATGAAAATTTTGGCGACTAAATGCTTGACAAATGAATCTACCTTCAATTCACAATCTGCATTGACAAGTAAATTACCTAAAAAAATTTCAAGAATATCAATTTTATAAGAACTTCATTTCGAATTGAGATTTGCATTTCAAGTTAATTAAAACTTACCAGGCTTTAAATCTCTGTGTAATACATTGGCGGAATGAATGTATTTTAACCCTCGACAAATTTGATATATAAAATATTGAAAATGTGCATCCGTCAAAGGTTGTTCAGATCTTATAATCTGATGAAGATCTGCTTCCATCAGTTCTTGAAAAAGGTATCTTTTATATATATATGTGTGTGTGTGTGTGTATGATGATAGTAGAATAAAGAAAGTTTTGAGACTAAGAAAACTATAAATTAGCAAGAAAAAACTTGCAATGAATGCGCTGATTTATGCTGTTCTTTACATTTCATTGAAATCATGGACATTGGTGATGTCCATATCCAAAATTGAAGTTATCTATAAATAATAGAATTGTTTGCATCATTTCCAAAAATTAAGAATTCACTTATTCTTCTAATGAGAATTTTCATACATTTTCATGCCCATTAAAATGTTTTAATAGCTTTACTTCTCTTAAAGCACGCTTTGATAAAATACTTTTCTCAAATACTTTGGTGACTTTTTTAATGGCAACTTGTTCGCCGGTTTCTGTGTTTTTAGCCGCACTGACATGAAAGGAAAATGCATTATCAATATAATAATTTTTACAATACAAAAAAAGCGTTAAAGGTGAAAAGAAAAAACTCACCAGACTACTCCATAAGCGCCTTGTCCCAATTCACGAATAAATTCATATTTCGAATCAACTAAAAATTGTTGATTAAGAACCGGAAAGGCATGATAAGGCATAATTATCAGGTTTGCTAATGGGAAGAAGCCTTGAAAATGTATTCGCGTATAACTTCAACCAGTAAATTTGCGTGCAATACATTCGGATCATCTTTGAAGATCCATTTGTTATTCGATATATATAATCAAGATTTGTTGATTTAGACTTAGAAATAGTAAAAAAAATTTTATTAATACTCAATGGAAGATTTGCAACCTACAAAGAAACTTCGCATAGATATTGAGGAGCAGCATGAGTTAAAACACGTTGAAATTGGGAATGAATTAGATATTTCAAAATCTTTTAATATAAATGAAGGTAATATTATTAAGTTTAATCAAAGGGAAATTAAACGATTGATAAAAACTTTTTCTAAAATAAAAATCTTGAAGATAAAGAGAGCGAAAGCTTTCTAAAGTATAGGGATCTATCTAAATGAAGTTTTTTCTTATAAAGAGTTGTTTAAAACTTAAACCTACGATGAAATCAAAAAAACAGTTATTGATAGGGATGATGCTGCTAAAGCTCAATCTGGCGATGGTTTATCAAAGTATAAATGCACAATTCGGGAAGCAGATGTGGGCATTACGGAATTCAAGAATCCTGAGCTCAAAGGATTCTTGGGTATCCTCAAATGGCGGTAAGCTGTCAAACTAAATTATTTTTGAATATTAATTTAATAATTGAAAAATTGTACCTTTAACGTTTATTGGTTAATACACAGGTACTCTGATTTTCTCGTGAATGAAATTGATTTGGATGGAAATATACTAAGTTTTGATTCAGAAATAAAGGAAATGAATAACAGTGTAAATAACCTTGAGGAAAATTATTTGTATGAATCTCAGGGAATTGCACAAATTAAGAGTGCATCATCGAGTAATACTAGTAATTTTACTTTAGATAAGAATAACTCACTGGTACGTTTAGTAGCTTTTCGATCTCGTCAATTTTTTGATTATATTAAAGAAGGAAAATTCTTTCTAGAATGATATTGAATCGGAAGAGAAATTATTTGATCCAGTTTTAATGAATCAAGTCAAGGATCTTGTAAAGGGCGAAGGAAAAGAGCAGCAGAAATTTATAAAGTCGCAAGTTAGTTAATATCATAAAACATCATATGGTTTTTTAGTTTCTTACGTTTATTCTTAACAAATTTTTGCCATTTTTAGCCGATATTAAATAAAAATGAGCGAACCAAATTGCATAAATTCATCAATAAATACTACGGTGAAAATTTAAATTCGACCACTACAGAAGAACAAAGCATTCTAATAGAATTTCACAGCGAAAAAAGCAAAAAAGGCAAGCTGCTATATTTCTTTAATATGTCGCTCTACAAGTAAATTAATTAATTAATTTATAATTTTGATTAATTAATACCAAAAGATTCAAGAAGATATAACGCGTCTAAAAAGAGAAAAATGCAAAAAGAAGAATGGGAGAAACGCGGTGGCCAATATTGTCAGTTTTTATTACTAAAAGAGAATCGAGATACCATGTCTGCTATCAATCTAATAAGCAAGCTAATGAAGTATGTGTGATTTTGATGCTTTTTCTTTAAATTTTTTTTTGTAAGCTCTCTCTTATTTTGATGGTACTATAGGATTCCATCTCGATCGTTTTCTTATGCTGGTACTAAAGATACTCGTGCAGTTACTGTTCAACGTGTTACGGCTTTCCGAGTAAAAGCCGAAAGATTAGCTGAATACAATAAACGATTAACTGGAATAATAATGGGAAATTTCAAGTAAATTTTTGTATGCAATTGATTACTCGGACAAGAAGCCACTATTTTTCCCTGTTCTAAATGGTAATTAATATGTTACAGATATTTGTCACAACCAGCACAACTGGGTGAACTTTCAGGAAATCGTTTTGTTATTACAATAAGGTAAAAAAATAAGAGTGTTCATACTCTATTTTGATAAGTAGCTGCTAATCATTATTTTCGAAAACTTATAGACAAGTACAAGTTGACTCGGAGGAAACACTGTTGCAATCATTGAGTTCATTAAGAAATAATGGATTTATAAATTATTTTGGCATGCAGCGTTTTGGAACAAGTTCCATTCCAACATGGGAAATCGGACGTGCACTTCTGCAGAGTAACTGGGAACAAGCCATCGATTTGATATTGAAACCACGACCTGGAGGTACCTCACAGATTTATTTACTTATCTTTGTCTATTGGTACTATTATTGATCATTTTATTATTATAGAAAATGGTCCAATTGAAATTGCCCGGAACCATTGGGCAACAACTAAAAATGCTCGAGAATCATTTGAATTGATGCCCCCGCGTCATTATTCCGAAAGGAATATCCTACTAACCTTTGCTAATGCTGGAAATACAAATTGTTTTGTCGATGCTTTTAATTCGGTATTTCTTGGTTCCTACTTTATCAAAATCAAACAGATATATATACCTGTTCATTTTTTTTTAATTCTAGATTCCACACAAATTAAGACTCATGTATGCTCACGCTTATCAATCATATATTTGGAATCGCGTGGTATCCGAAAGAATCAAACAATACGAAAGTAAATCTCCGTTGATTGGAGATTTAGTTTTGACCGAAAATAAAATTCGATTGGATCAAGACGATATTGATTTTCCTGATGCAGAAGCAACTCAAACATTTAACAAAAAGAGATCTTTTGATAATATAGAAGGATCCGCAGAACCTTTTGACAACACTAAAGTTGCTTCAAATCTAAGTAGTGAAGGGTCGAACGCGGGAATTAATTTAAAGGTGGTTACTTTTTTTTTTAAAAAGTGTTTTCAAACCTTAATATTTATTTTTGTCAATATCTTTGACTTTGAGCAGATAAAAGTTCTTACAGAAGAGGATTTGCCAAAGTACACCATAGAAGATGTGGTTTATCCCACGCCAGGCCACGCGATTATTTACCCAAAAAATGCGATATTTGAAAAGTATAAAGAATTTATGATGAAAGACGGACTCGATCCTATGGACATGACAAGAAAAACAAAGTATGAATATTTCTTTCCATTCTTTAATCTCGTGTAAAATCACGTCAATTTTATTCTCGTTTTTTT
Source organism: Ambispora gerdemannii (assembly GCA_910591945.1). Taxonomy (NCBI): domain Eukaryota; kingdom Fungi; phylum Glomeromycota; class Glomeromycetes; order Archaeosporales; family Ambisporaceae; genus Ambispora; species Ambispora gerdemannii. The sequence goes on along the minus strand of CAJVPL010000599.1, from coordinate 13,146 downwards.
TAATAGAGATTTTTCTTTGCCCGGAACATATCGAAAAATTGTTTTGAAGCCTGAAGCAGTTAACTGGTTCGTGTAATTTGTTATTTTTAAGTTAACTCAAAAGAATACACACCTCGAATATGTATTGAACGTGTCCATCACTTACTCAGGTCAACAATTCGATATGATGACCCAATTGCTCAGCTGGCTATAACAGATTTTGATAATTTACACGGAAAGAAACCAACCATAGGTGTGCCAGGTAAGACTTATACAATTATTGATTCTTCGTCTTGAAACTAAACTTATTAAAAAGTTCTCGTTTTATTGTGTATATTCGTTTTGGAAATTTCTAGATGGAAAAAATTTGGCATTACAAATCAGCTTTATCTTGCCGCCTGGAATATACGCAACCATGGCGATACGAGAGATTATGAAAAAAGACACAAGTGCTGCTGCACAATATAATATGCAAATGCAGACTTGAAGTATATATCTGTGACGAACGTTAATTTTATTTCTTACACAAAACCTCTTATTGATTATCTCGAGTTATTATTTGGTGATTGTAGATTTTGTGAAAAGATATTTTTTTATGTTTTTTTAAATAGAAGAAACTTTGAAAATAACACAAAAAAGTAGGAATCTCGTTCTCTCGAAATTCTTTTAAAAAAATTCACACGCGTGTACTATTTGAGCTTTGATGCAGTGTTATATCATGTGACGATCCACCACAATTATTTTTAATATACGCGAAATTCCAACTTCACTCTCTACAATTACAACAATGTCAGAAAAGGTACAAATAAAGAAAATAATTTACTTTGCTTATCCCGTTTCTCCAAGAGCTACTTCTATCGAATATATGTTATTGTGAGCTGTGATATACTGTAAAGTTTTAAATAAATAGAACAACTTGGTCACGAAGCCTTCTTAATTATCTAAATATATCAATATGCGTGAACTTTGAAGACTCGCACAAGCTTCAAGCCTTCCTCTTCTACGGGGGGAATCGCTTCACGTTCAAATAATATCGATAAAAGAACCTCATATTCATCTGCCGCGATAAAAGACTTTACAAATATTGGATCTTTGTCCCTGCAATTACAAGAATATACCATAATAGAGGACTTATTATTTGTTATGATGGTAGTTGAACGTTTATATAATTTGATCTCTAAATTTTAATTCTAGCTTGATCTTATTTATCATTGAATATACATATTTGTTTTTTAGGGAATCGAAGGCAAATATATTTACGTGAATCGTTCAAGTAATTTGTCAAGTGATAAAGAAAATAGAATCAAAGGTCTTGAATATGTAGTGGATAAGTCTTTGGGTAATATTTTTTGCTATTTTTAGATATTTTTCCATATTTTTAACAAAGTAACATCACATTGTTAATGAATTCATAATTTGATAGACACCTCTTTAAAAGATTTAACTGAGCGAATTATACCACTTGCAACATACTACACTTCAATTGATGCATTTATAGAAATATATTCAGCTTTTGAGTATGGGTTTGTCAATCATGCATTATGTGCTGCTATCAAAGGACTATTAAAGGTAATAATTAATGCTATTATGACCATTGTGTTAAGCAGTACCTCCGATTTTATTATTAATTATAATTATATTAAATATACCTTGGTCAGGAATATTTAGTACTTATCACGCAATTAGAGCATCAATTTCGAACATCACCTTCATTTACCCTTCAGAAATTCTGGTTTCACGTGCATCCTACTTTGCATACAATGTCCAATATACATTCGTTGGTGATGGAAGTTCATGAAGTCGGACAGGAAGCAATGGAATCAGAAGAAGATGAAATGTTGATTCTTGAAGAGTATGGGAAAAAGAGCGCTATTCCGGAACAAGTGAAAGGTGGTGGAATCCTTGGTATTTTGGCGGAGCGACTGACTACCATGAGTGGGTATGTTTTTTTCGAAACTCAAATCGGTATCATAGTAACTATTCGATATGCTTATTTATACAACTTTTAATAGAGATCCAGGCACGAAAAAACTCTACATTTATTTATTATCTAAAGCCTCACAACCCTACGTATCAATGCTACACTCTTGGATACATCATGGGGAAATTCGAGATCCCTATGAAGAGTTTATGATACAGGAACGGAAAAATGTCAAAAAAGAGAAACTCAAAGAAGATTTTAATGATTCTTACTGGGAACAAAGATACACTCCACGAGAAGGTACGATACCACCTTTCTTGGCGCCATTCAAGAATAAGATATTGTTGGCTGGTAAATACTTGAATGTCATTAGGGAATGTGGGATTCCCATCGAAGAGCCAAAGAAAGAAAATAGCGAGGAGAGTAATGAAAAGCCAACAACTGTCGATAGAACAGATGTTAGTGTGAATAGTGATATTCTATTGGCGATGGATGGTGGGAAGTTCGTATCTATTTTAAATATTAATATCACTTTGAGAGACTTTACCAGGAAATCACATAGTTGTTTTAATTTTTATTAGGTTTGTAGAGCGCATTGAGATAGCATATAAACGTGCTAATCGGACTTTACTGGATCAACTACTAAAAGATCAACAGCTTCTAGCTCGATTAAGGTGATTATTTCTTAATTATCATAATTGACTACCCACAATACTTTCCCTTATTATTTATTCATTTCTATACTTCAAAAAGATCTATAAAGCGATATTTCTTTCTTGATCAATCCGATTTCTTTACTCATTTTCTGGATCTTGCTTCCACTGAGCTTAAAAAACCTTCCAGTCAAGTATCTTTGACAAAACTACAATCATTGCTTGATTTAGTTCTACGCAATCCATCTTCAGTAGCGTACACAGATCCATTTAAGGAAGACGTAAAGGTGGAAATGAGTTCAGTAGGATTGGTAGATCAGTTGCTCCGAATTATTAATGTTGCCGGAATGACCGAACCACTTCCCACTTCGACTTTTAATCGTGGCCCACGCGAAACCTTCAATATACGCAAAGAAAGTGGCCGGATTGGCGAGGAAAGTGATGGAGATGGATATGAGGAAGCAGATCGATTAGGGTATGCTCCTAGCTTGGTTGGTAGTGTGACTAATAGCTTGACTGGAAGCATTACTGGTAGTAGTAATAGTGGAGGAGGTAAACAAGCTTTGACTGGTATGTTATAAAATAATTATCTCGAGAATATCGTAAATAATACATATCGACTTGACTTTTTTATGTTCATGTCTTAATAATACACGTAATAAGGGATTGAAGCCTTATCATTGGACTATACAGTCATTTTTCCACTTTCGTTGGTTATATCACGTAAAGCACTTACAAAATATCAGCTACTTTTCCGGCATATACTCTACCTGAAGCACGTAGAACAAATCCTTTGTAGCATTTGGACGGAACATTTCAAGTCTTATTATTGGCGTGAAAGTAGCGGTCATCCAGGCGTCGAAGCATGGAAGAATCGACTGTATGTCCTAAGACAACGCATGCTTGTATTTATCCAGCAGTTTGCTTACTATGTCACTAATGAAGTATTGGAACCGCAATGGCGTACTTTGGAAGCTAATTTTGCAAAAGTAATTAGTTTTTGTCTTATGTTTCTTAGAAATATTTGAAGCCATTTCTCGCGGATTTACATCAGCTCATAACTCATATTAGGTATCCACTGTAGACCAGGTACTCCAATACCATACCGATTTTTTAGATACGTGTCTCAAAGAATGCATGTTGACAAATGCAAAACTATTGCGAGTAAGTGATAAAATGGAATTTACTAAGTAATTGTAAATGTGACTAATCTAACTTTGCATCCAATAATAATCCAGATATACTCAAAACTAGTTTACGTTTGTGTCTTATTCGCAAACTACACGGATAAATTCACGAAAAGTCTAATAGGCCTCAAGAGTCAGCTAGCGGGGATAAATTCAAACACCAGTGGTAGTAATAATATTAGTACAGTCTCGTCATTATCCTCGCACGCGTCATTACAAACAAGTATTGAACAACAAGAACGAACGCTGTCTAAATTTGAAGATAACTTTGTATATCATGTCAGATTGCTGATTGACGCGTTAAATTTCTACTCGGCCACAGAAACTGTTCAATTTTTGTGTTTGGTGGTTCGACTCGATTACAACCAACATTATAGTCAAAATAGTGTAGGCAATGCAAAGATACATTAATAACAATAACGATTAAGATGTAGACATGCGTTATTAGATTTTGATTTTGATTTCTATATGAATTAAAAAAAAACATTAAATAGGCCGAACAGTCCAAATCCAATTATGAGCAAAAAGCTCGATAACATACTAATCCTTCATTTGATCTCAATACGACTTCTTTTGAAGCAGCAGCTATGAAATAAACATTTCCCATTTCTATAATTTTTTCCGGGCCTTTAGCCACTATCATAATGCCTGATCCCTCGGTCACAATTATAATACTAGGGCCATTAATCGGTGCGAAACGTTCTTCATTATCCCCAGCAGGCAATTGTGTCAAAATCACGGAGAATTCGTCTATCGGTGGGTCATAGAGTAGCGAGTGTTTTGATATAGATGGTTGATACGATTCTGGTTGTAGAATTTGTGATTTGGCGCTGCCATAGCGATAGGTTAACATTTTCACCAAGACGTCTACATCTTTGAATTTAGGTGTAAGACCAGCACGAACTACATTATCACTGGCTGCCATGCATTCAACACAGTCTGTTATGAAAATAAATTAGAAAATCTAATTGAATATATGACGTAAATCAATCAATAGAGAATTTGTAGTATTCATACCTCCGGATAAATACGCGTGTGGTTCATTGGCGCCTAAAAAAATTGCTTGTCCAGGTTCTAATCTTACATAGTTCAAGAGAAAGACACAAAAAATTCCCACATCACCAGGAAACTGTTGATTCAAACGTACTACCAATTCCGAAACAGATCCCGACTCTAACTTTGATGGTTCGTTTTCTTCCGTTAATCTCGTAGCTAATCTCTTGACTTGATTTGCGATAGTATTAGCATCTTGTGTCATCAGAAATGCAAATAACTCTTTGAGTGCGGCTTTGTTGCGCTCAATATCCTCGGGTAATTGGGAAACGGTTTCGATGTAACGGTTAGCAATTTCGTTGCTTACAATCTCTCTGAATTCGGGATAGACATCTAGATAATTTGCGATTTCGTTTAATGAACGAAATCCACATAACGCTTCGAATGTAGTGATCGCTACAGCCATTTCAGGTTTATGATTGGGATCTGATGAACAAAAAATTTTATTGGAATTTTCTTTTAAACTTTTTTAACTTAGATAAAATTTTGACCTTTATATATCTTTGGAAACTTTTCAAATAACTCTCGACCAAGTTTCTTATCAGGATGCGCTTGAATCGAGAGCGCTTTTGACACAGACAGCACTTTGAACAAGAATGGCAGATCATTATCATATTGCTGAGAAATTTTTGAAGAAAGATAAAAATATGGATTTTGTGCAATCACATCTTTCAAGGATGTAGTTTGGTCTTTTACGAGAAGACTTGGTCCATTGGGATGAGTGCCCATCCAAAGCTTATCATTATACAAAAATTGGTCAATATAATTTTGTTGATTTTTCTGCTAACAAAAGAATACGAACCTCTGCATAAGCCTTCGACTTATCAATTTTAAACCCATCGGGAGTTTTTGCAGCAAATTGAGCAACTTTGCTTTCTTCACCCAACTTTCCCCAATCATAATTTTGTACTGCACATTTCAATTGATAAACATCGGATAATGTAGCATTTGACATGTTTGATTTCGATGATCAAAAAAAAAACATCACGATCAGTCTATTACTACTACCAATACAGGTCTTGTGTGTAACACTAAATGAGAATTTTCTTTATAGTACTTTTACGTTATCGTTATCAGATAAAATATTCTAATGGCAACCAATCTGTCCATTCATACTTCTCGAAACTCTTTAGAACATAAAAAGTGGTCTCCTTTACCTGAAAATGAAGAAAACTCATCCAGCTTTGCGCGAACACAGCTACCTTTCCCGCCTCCTTTAACTCGTGAAATGTTTGCAGCTGCTGATTTCAACTGTGACAAATTTCTCGCAAATCGGCGGCACTTGCCTCTCGATGAACTAAAGCGTGAACTAAATGCACATTTAAGGAGTTTGAAAAATGAATTGGTTGAAATGATCAATAGAGATTATGCGAGTTTTGTTGACTTATCGACGAAATTGAAAGGGGTCGATAAGGTAATTGAGGAAATATCTCAACCTCTAAGGAAAATGCGAGAAGAAGTTCAGGCATGTGTCTAAATAAAGAAATCATCATGGGATCTTTGAAACAGAAAAGTTGGATTAATAGATTTTTTCGATGCTATCATTTTACAGCAAGTTCGTTTCACACTTCAGGGGGTAGTAGACTCTTTGGAACAAAAATTGGCTCATCGTGCTTCAATTCGTGAAAAAAAGGTACTTTCTCAAACATAATATATTGTATTTAAATACAGTAAATGTGATAATCTTTCATTTATATAATAATAGGCATGTTTGCAACTCTTTATAAACATCTATGAATCAGTACGCAAAGTGGAAGCGCTGTTGCTCATTAATAGTGACAATAGTGTGTCATTGTCATCATCATCATCGGGAGATGACGAGAGGTAAAAGTGTTAAAATTGGTAAATAAAGTTTATTTTGTTTCGATTCTATTTTTCTATTTTCATTTTCATCTCAAGTTTTGAAAACAAAACCATTATTATAAAGTGCTAATAGTGCCAAGCAGATTGAACGTGTTGCCATTGAATATAATCAAATGCAATATCTTGTTAATAAAGGCAAAGGGTTACCATTCGTGGAAAATATTGATTGGGTAAATAATATATAATTGATGAGTATGTTTTATATATATTATTGCTCTTATATAAATATTATTTTATTCTATAGCGAATAACGAGAATAAAAGACACTCTTCGGGCAAATTTGACTGCTGCATTACGATCAGCATTACAACCAATGAAAATTGAAGCAAACTATACCTCTTCAAAGGACACTTTAACTCAGATATTACGCACATATGCATTAATTGATCAGACTAAGGCAGCCGAAGAAGTTATACGTGAAGAAATGGTTAAACCTTTTGTTCAGGTGGTACGTAAGTGTTAAATTAAAACTCATTATATGAAGTAAATACACGTTTACATTATGATATTTTTACTTTATATTTATTAGACGGTTACACGACAATTCCTAGAAAAGTCTCCTCAACCAATCTTGATACCTTCTACCAATGTCGTATCCCCTTCTCAATCCACATTTTCTCCTACTTCAAGAACTTTTGCTCCGCATGCTTTTCTATCGTCCTCTAAAGATCCATTAGCCATTATGTATAACAAAGTACTTGGCTTTATCAGCAATGACTGTTTCCTGCTTCTCGAAATTACTCGTAAGGTTCTCAAGGGAACAAGTTATGAGATATTGGTCAATTCTGTATGGGTAGAAGTCGTGGAGTCGATAATGAAAAGATTGCTGATTATTTTTAATCCAGGAAATCCCAATGTATTTCATAAGGTTTTATCGATATTTAATTTTATTTATCTATTTCAATTTGATTCTTTTATATATTAATGTATTATTTTACGTAGAACTATACAATATCAATGAATTTTGTATCAAGTATTGAAAACATGTGTTACTCCAAAAAGACATTACTATATCTACGTACGCATCCCACTTACTTGGAATTTATAAAGAGGTGGCAACTGGCAGTCTATTTTCAACTACGGTAAATTATATTCTCCATTTTTTTTTAATTCTCATTCATGATTTTTAACATCATAATTTTTTTGATAGTTTCAGAGAAATATCTTTACAGGTTGAAAATACCTTGAGTTTGGGATTGATACTGTCAAGCGAAACAAACAATGAATCACACGGTTAGTTGTTTTATCTGAATATATTATTTTTTAAGAAACTAATTCTAATTTAAGAGAATCTTTTTTAATAAAAAGATTCATCTGAAGTTAAATTATTGGCTACAAAATCAATTATTACAGCCATAGAACGGTGTTGGTCCGTTGACGTATTCGTCTACGGGCTATCGCATCGATTTTGGAAATTAACATTACAGGTAATTAATTGATTTCCTTAATAAAAAGATCACGTTATAATTTAAATTCGTTTTTTCCAGCTAATACAACGGTACAAGAATTGGTTATCATTGATGATTGGCGATTTAGGGGATTCTAATTCATCAGCTAGTGAAAAGGTTCGTTAAGTAAGTTATCTTGTTTTTGATTTGCCCAAACCGGCCCCGAGAGATCTCCTGGGGCGGGGACATTAACCCCAAGTGAAAAAACTGAATAACTGCTATTTTACCTTACTTAATATGCATATTATTTATTAAAAGCAGTCTTCAAATCCCACAATGATAAGTTCATCATCGAGTCGAACATCATCCGGTAGTCCTACACCAAGCTCTGTTTCGATTAGCGAAGCATCAGAGGAACAGATATTGAAGCAGTTAGCCGTGATTACTTTTGATATCGAAAATTTTACCATAAAGGTTTGAGCAGTCTATTTTATAAGACAAATTGGTTTATCCGAATTATTATTATTAATCAGTTTTCCGTTTTGTTCATTAGATAAAGCAATTATTTCGAGAAGTAATTATGACTCAGTTACCACCGCAGACGATGGACGAGCCATTAATAGAAGGTAAAATCGTGAATTAAATACGACAAAATCTTTAGAATTTTCTTGAAATGATTAATTAAAGAAAAAATTCAAATATTAGAGAGTATCAAAATCTCACTATTGTCAATACAGTCTGATATACCAGAAGTTAGTCGTACAGTGACCACTATACTGATCAAGCGTTGTGCAGAATATTTACGACAAACGCGAGGAATAATCACCCAGTATCGGTACAAGAACAGAGAACCGCCCACAGAATTCTCTTATTTTGTACCGACAATCATGAAACCACTCATTGTGTTTTGTGATTTGAATCAGCACATATTGACGGAATCACGTCGAAAAGAATGGAGTTTGATGGTTGCTGAAGGTGTCACAATGCGGTAGGATGTCATTTCGATATTATTATTGTGAATACTGTTTAGCAAGGTAGAATAATTTAACTAAATAATTAATATTAATATGATCAGATACTACAAGAATGTAAGCGAAACACTCGCTACATTCAAAAGAACTGAAGAAAGTCACAAATTCAAAAGGAATCGCGCTGCTGGAAATAACAATGACACCGCAACATCTATGAATGATGAAGATAAGATGAGATTGCAAATCTTTTTGGATGTGAAACAGTTTGGTAGAGAGGTATGTATAATGAGGAGATTTTTGTTAGTTGCATACGTTTATTTTTGATTACATTGCAATAATAATTGCGTATTTTTTTAGTTGGAAAATTTAGGAGTTGTGCTTGCAGATGTTGCAAGCTATGCAGAACTGTTTAAAGCTGTCGAGCCTTATGGTAAGTTTTAGCCAAAAAAATATATTATGATTAAATTTCCTATATTTATGTATAATTTTAATTTTACAGGAGCAATTGGAAGACAATAATATAGGATAGAGTATTGATGTATTTATTATTACTAGAAAGGCTATATTAATAGAAATAAAATCAATATATTATTAAAATTAAAGAAAATTATTCAATTTTCTATTTTACCAATTGTTTCTGAAATTGGATGTAATAACAATATAATAGGTTGCTATTTGACTATTAATATTCAGTCATATTTTTTATCTTGGTCTTTTTTACCGGTTTCTAAAGCAACACCATTACCAATAACTGCATAAGATTGACCGCCATTATAAATATTCATCCATTCCACTGCTTTATCCCATGAATGTCTACCAAATAAACGATACTACATATACACATTAAAAATTCAAATAAGGAATCAGATAACCATGAAGTGTCAATCAAATCCACGCTTTTATTTTCATAATACTAAATAAATTACCTGAATCGGAGTAATTATACCAAAAAAGTAATTTCTCCAAGCTTTAAACCCGTATTTCAGAAACACTTCTTTACTAGTCGGCAGACATCCAATATCTTTAGCCAATAGATCCATCATCTCAACAAACGGTGATTCGACGGTGTGTCTTGCAGAGCTATAAAAAGTTTTTTGAAGGAAATTTTGGTAGTTCTCGACCCATTGGTCCATTCTCTCAGGTGATGGTGGAGTTATGTGACCTCTGATTATGCTAGTGGCGTAACGCGCTTGTAATTCACTAATTGAAAAGAAAAATATTTTAACGTAATAATAAGTTAACATAATAAAAAATAGATTATGATCACTTACGTGACTGGAAATATAGGACCATTAGGTTGAACTAATCCCAAAAACGCGATATTCTTATAACGCGGAGGAAACACCAATTTATACAACCAAGCTAAATTTTCACGATACTCTGGATCAAACTTTTCGATTTCTTTTCCACCCGTCAAAATTTCTCCGTCCAAAAATGGAAAAGAAATATGATATCCAGTACAGTATATAATTACATCAATGTCTTCAATCCTGGTCCCATCCACAAATTCGACGGATTTATCTTCATTCAATTTAGCGATATTCTGTTTCACGATAAGAGTCCCGGTGGAAAGACGCTCATATAATTCGGTTTTTATTGTTGCATGATGCGCACTAATTGGGTATTTTGGTTCCAGACCGGGCGGAGGAGGTCCAACTGTGAAGTAAGAAAGTTTCTCTCTGAGGAAATTCTGAAGTTTAGAAGGGAGAAAATGCAGAAAGCGGTTGTCTAGGTGATCAGGTGGAATGCCGAAAATTGCTAGACGGGGTAAAATCCATGGAAGTGTGCCTATATAAATAGATAAATATAAGTCATACATGAGTTAATGCTATAATCAATCAATTAATATTATATTTACCTCGGCGAGCAACAATGTACGCTTGGGAAGCAATAGTACTCAACTCTACGGAGATATCCATTCCACTATTACCACACCCAACGATAATTACGCGTTTATTTTCAAATGCTTTTGTACTAAGATAGATAATTTTTGTCAATTCAAATTATATTCAATACGTGTATAAATGCTTACAGATGTTCAAATACTCACTCTCGATAAAAATGTGAATGTATTTGCTGACCACCAAAGTTATCCATTCCTTCATATTTCGGCCAACGATGCTTACGATGATGACCAGTACACACCATCACATAATCAAATATTTCTTCCTTCTCTTCTTCTCCTTCTGTCACGTATTTGACCTTCCATCGATCATCGGATAGATTTGAGACGCGTAATACGTTTGTTCGGAATTTAATATATTGGTCAAGTTTGAAATGTTCTGCGTACATTTCGAAATATCTGTAAATTATTCAAATAGCATATATTCATTTAAATTAAATTGAATTAACTACAACAAATAGGTTTGTTAATCACACACTTTAATACTAGATGATGAGGTAAGTAAGTTGGCCAATCGTGAGGAATTGGATAATCGGAAAAGGTCATCTAATCAATCATTAATTAATTATATATTTTCATCTATATTATTCCACTTAGTTGTTCAAATACCGTTTCTTTACTAGTATTTATAACAGTTGTCCTGAAGACCGAAGAATGTGGATCTTTGTTCTTTTCGTCAATTTCTTCATACTTCCATAATCCACCAACATGAGAATTTTGTTCAAAGCAAACCGGTTCCAAATTGTCATCAAGACATTGTTTCATGGCCGTTAGACCACTCGATCCTTTGTATATAAACATTATTTGACAAAGAATCCAGGAAAAATCTCATTTGAATGCCATAAGGAATAGTTTAATAAATTACCTGCTCCAATGACCGCGACTCGAGGCTTGTAGTCACTCGTGCTGCTAGCGGCAACGTTTTCACTATTTGCTGTTCCTGAAGTATTAATAGACACCATGACTTGACCACGAAAATATCAAAAACCCTCTCATTTATATATAAAAATCCTCTATTACTAATCATGTTTAAGTGCCACTGATGCACGCCCTGGTGTTCAAGCAGAATCTACCAGGACATGATGACCAATTAAATTGCAAGATCAATGTGTAACACAAAAATTCAAAAAAAAATAAACAAAACAAAGACATTTTTAATCTAGTTTATGAAACTATCTTTTGTGTTCTAATAAAAAATTTTCCTTGCGAAATTTTACTATACTTACATTTTTTGTTTGCTAAAGATCCAAATCCTAACCCTTTTCGCATAATATCCTAGCCACGGCAAAGAAAAGTGTCAGTCACGTGATGATATATTAAAATATTAGAGATCAAGTATTAAAGTTAGAATTAGAGTTCTGTAAAAAAAATAATCAGGAAAAGATCCAGTTTTTTAGTTCCATAAAATCACAAGTTTTGTTAACAAATTTCCAGGTTAAAACCTGATAAAAATCTGATTAAAAACAGAAAAAATGAGAAACGTGATAACTTGGGATCCACTGATCCAATCTGGATGAAAATATCATCATTTAATTCATCTAGTCTTGGTGAATTAAATGGTGATATTTTTGTCTGGATTGGATCAGTGTAATTTTTTTGTTCAAAATTAAAATGAATATATTATTTTCAAACACACTATCATTAAATTCATCTAGTTTTGATCTAATAATTCATAAGATATCATGTTTCAAAGTTGCTAAATTAATTAAAAAAAACTTATTTGAATTTGAAACACTTAATTTGAAGCATGATATATCATGATTTACTAGATCAAATTTTAGCAAAATTCAATCACTATTCCAGTAAATCTCAGTAAATATGTAACTTTATTCTCATACAATTTGGTTTAGTAATTGATAAGATATTAATTCATTTTTAAATAAATAGAAAAAATAAAAAGTTTATCCAGTAACTTTGAAATATGATAACTTGGGATTCACTGAACCAAACTGGATAAAAATATCATCATTTGATTTGTCTAGTCTTGGTAAATTAAATGGTGATATTTTCATCCAGATTGATTTAGTGAATTCTGAGTTATCATGTTCCAAAATTACCAGACAAAATTTTTATTTTCTTCCATTTTTTCTGTTTTTAATCAAATTTTATCAAGTTTCAATCCAAAAATTTGTTAACAAAATGTAAGAATATTTTCTTACGTAAAAAGTAATAAGATAAATTTATTAATTGCTGTAAATAAATTATATCAATTGAGATAGTTTTCAGTT
>CAJVPL010000598.1:0-22733 GCA_910591945.1 Ambispora gerdemannii | reverse complement strand
GAAGTGTTTTCGCACTTTTGGATTTGTTCCTCTCACTGGTCAAAGGATCGACACGGGAGAGATGCGAAAAGAAGTTTAGTTGTTGTTATTATTATTATTATTATTATTATTATTATTATTATTATTATTATTATTGTGATATTAATTATATCTATTATTATTATTATTATTGTAGTTATTGTTACATTTTCTTCGACAGTGAATAGCCATATGTCCAAGTTTTTTACAATTATAGCAAGTTAGTGATTGAGTATTATTTCATAATTGGTTAAATACTCTTCTATTAGATATATTATTTTGTCAATTATTATTATTATTGTTTGATAAAGTTTTCAATTAACTAGTAAGAGTGGCTAATTGTTGTGAGACTTGATTAAGATCATTTGGTTGTTGTATTATAGTTGGAATATTTAAGAGGTTAGTAATCAGATTAATAGTTTGTCCAATAAATTGCTAATAACTAGATCCATATAGCTGAGTGGTGTGAATTGCAGCATCCAAAGTAGCTGGTCTAGCATAGAGATGGTGCAGCAAGTATGTGATGCTTATTTGTCACCTGTTGCAACACGTTGCAACTCCAAAATTTTATAAGTCGTAACTAGTTGCAACTAGGTAATGCTTTATTTGTCACCACATTGCAACAGTTGCCACGTCATCTTTAGTCTAGCAGGATTAACAAAGGATTTGATTTCTGGTTTTAGTCCATCAACAAATAATATTACTTTTAGATATTCTGGATAAGCATTGCCTGGATCAATTCATCAGAGTAATTCTCAAACAGTAGCAGAATATTGTTCAATGCTTTTGATAGATAATTGTTTTTATTGATTTAATTGTTGTTGTCATTCATAAATTTTATTAACAGTTCTAAATTGTTGTGTGAATTGAAAAGTGAATGAAACAGCTTGATCATTTATATCATTTGGAGTATTTGAATTCCATTATGTTGGTCAATTTGATGCAATTGATCTTTTATTGGTGAGCCATGTTCCAGTGGCACCTTTTAAATATGCACCAACAATTTGTTGTTTTCTCATATCGGTCATGTTGTTAGCTTGACATGCAGTTTCAAAATTTTGTAATCATCTGATGGGATCTTGTATATCTTCATAGAAATCAATAATTTTTGTGAATAATGCTTCTCTTGCTGGTGGAGCAGCAACAACTTGAGCTTGAATGGCATTTGTAAGATTGATTAGTCCAGTTATCATTTGGTTGAATTGTGAACTATTCATGATTAATTCTGGCTGTTCTTCTTCACTATCTTCTTCTATAATTTGGATTATTTGATCTTCTGGATCTTCTTCAATAATTTGTATTGGTGAATCATTTTGGATTATGATTTGGTTTTCTGGAATTTGAAGTTCAATTATTTGTTCTCAAAGTCTTTGTTGTCGACAATACTGTTTTTGTTGTATTATAAAAATTTGGATATCTTATTGTAAATGGTACAAGTAGGTTTGAATTTCTTGCTCTTTTTGTGATGAATGATGTAATAATAATTCTTCAAGTTGTTGAATTGGTTTACTGATTGGATTTTCTAGGTGTGTTGTAGCTAATACTTCTGTTAGTCAATTTTTAATTTCTCTCAATTGTTGTTAGATTTTCTGGTAATTCTGTTTCATTTTTTAATTCTTCAAATAACCAATCAATTTTTATATCAGTTAATTGTGTTGGATCCAGTTTAATTGTTTGAGTGATTCATCCACAAAGGATTATTTATTATTTTTTTTGATGTCATTTGAAACTTTTCTTTTAATATTGATGTCTTTGAAACTTTTTTCTCAATATTGATATCTTTAAAACTTTTCTTTCCATGGAGAGGGCACCAAAAATTTGTTATTATTTTAATATGACTTTAGGTTCTGTCACGAGAATACACGTGATAGAGTCAGATGGAAGAGTTAATGTATTAAATAACTTTAAGTTGGGAGAGTTTACTAAGTTATCTAAAGGTAGGTAACGTATGTTCATTTTGTTGGTCAGCTAGAATAAGATCAGAAAGATTTAAAGGTAATTGTATATCTTTTATAATTCAATTTATAATAAGTAAAGTATTCTTTTAAATTTGGTTTATAAACAAGTAAGATGTAATCTTCTTTTATTAATTCAATACTATTATTGACTTCGCAATATAGACGAGAGGTCAAATACAAAAATATATAAGATAATATAACTTCACAATAATGATGAGAGGTTATAAAAAATACAAGAATAACTTCACAATTAAAATAAAAGATTATGAAAATACTATCTAAAGGATTATTAAAAGAATATAAAACTAAATTTGAGTTGAATTAATTTCTAATTTGTTATTTTTCTAAGCTAAAATACAAGCTGTATTTATAAGTATTTGATAATTATCAAATGATCATTTGGAATGATCATTCGTTGCATTTGAAATAATCGTTTGTAATGATCATTTGCAATAATCATTTGGAATGATTATTTGCAATGATCATTCAGAGTGTTTGAGATGATCAGTTAGAATGATCATTTGAAATGATCATTTGAAATAATTATTCGAAGTGATTATATGAAGTGATCATGTGAAGTAATCATGTAAAGCAATCATATGAGATGATTATTTGTGATTATGAAAATATCTAATTACAACAATATACAAAAATCTTATTCTTAACAATTCATGATCTGGTTTGAACAAAAATACTACTATTTGATTCATTTTAACTAAATGAATCAAATAGTAGTATTTTTGCTCAAATTAGCAAATTTAAAGTATAATTAAGGATGCTTGCCTAAATCCTTTCAAAAAAATATCATCATAATTTTGACAGGTTATACACTAATTGTTAATTAGAATTTTGACATAATTTTAGTTACGACAGGTTTCAAAATTCGTCAGAATTTCGACGGGTTATTTACTAATAGTTTATTATAATTTTGACAGAATTTAGACAGTCACTAAGGGATTTCAGCAAGTAACCTTAAGTATAATATCTTGATATTTTAGTGATCTGATTCATTTTGTTGAGCTAAATTGAATGGTAGTATTTTATAAGAATTAGATTACTGGATGTCAAAATATTATCACTAGATGTATATTCAAAAATTTGATCATTGACAATTAATTACTATTACTATTAATCCATTAATAATTCTAACTATAACTACTTCATCTGTCACTAAAGAAAATGAGTTCAAGATCTCAGTTTTAAAAGCATTGAGAGGAATGAAGATTGAATATCACAGAGTATGATGAAATATTCATTTATTTCACAAGTAATTGTTTAGTTGTTATGTATCTGAAGTTATGTTGTTACTAGGATGATATGATAATAAAGAACTAGAAGCACATCATAACCACTATGAGAGATTATTAGTTGAGTAATCGCATCTGTAAATATCTTTCTTTTTTATCTTATCATCCAAAAGCTTCGAGCAGAAGTTGTAGTAAATAGGATATATGGATAAATAACTTGTGTTTGACTCTGGAATATTTATCTTAATAATAATGATAATATTTACTTATAAAATCTTTTATACTTATTATATAGAATGTCAAGTGGAGATGGTGGTGTAAACTTATTTGGAAATTATAAAGATTATACGCTTTTAGTCCAGTGCAAAAATTATTCAACGACAAAAGTTGGTGCCAGTGATATCGATGCCTTTGAAGGGGTGCTGTCAAGATACAGGAAGAGCAATGCATTGGGAATCTTTATAATCTCAATTTCTAATGATTATTCATTGCATGCTATAGACAAAACAGATTCATCAAATCATAATTTATTGCTTACGAACATAATAAATATATGTTATGATATTCCCAGTTACCAGTTCAAAAAATCAGATAAATTATTAATAAAAGAAATAAAAGAAGGAGTAAAAAAAATGATAGAAGAAATGAAAGAAATGAAAGCAATATTTGAAGAACAAAAAAGAACAATAGAAAATCAAGATATTGTTATCAGAAATATAAAAAAAGTCAAAATAGATTTAGTAACCATTAAATTAGAACAGCAGACCTTCTAAATATATATTTTCATGCAATAATTTTTTTATTTATTTGTTCAATTATAATTATATTAATAAAATATTTATAATATAAAATATTGCTTGAAATATTTATTGAATTAATACCAAGAATTAAATTTTAAAAGCTTCTTAATATTATATATGTGCTTGTAGAAGATGAATTAATTGGCAGAGTAATCATTTATAATTACTACAGATTAATAAACAATAAGTAATCAATTATAATTAATAATCATTTATTATTGATTATTAATTATCAATAAGAATTAATTATTAATTATCAATAAGAATTGATTATTAATTATAATTGATTATTCATTGTTTATTGATCTATAGTGATTATAATTGATTAATTAAAATTAATGATCATCAATTATAGATGTTTACTAATTTTAAATAAAAAATTGATTATATTCAATTTTAATAATCATTGATTATATCTGATTGCAATCAATTATAATCAATTATTAACAATTGATGATAATTGATTATTGAATAATAATTGATTATAAAAATTTCCTGATGTTAATAAGAGAGACCAAATAATTATTGTCAATGAGAAAGATCAAATAATCACTATTAATGAAAGAGATATTGATTTTTCATCAACCATCACCACAAAGAAATAATATAAAGAATACAATAATAATTTCACTAAGAAAAAAGAATAATTCTAACTATAGATCAGAAAAAATAACTTTGTGAATGAAAGTTCTGAGAACCTTTTCTTAAAAATGTTAACCTAATCTATGAGTTCAATATTTCTAAAGCAACATGCTCCAAAATTCTTAAAGACAAAATAAAGTATCTTGACTTGCAATTCTCTTCTTCTTTTCTCAATACAAAAAGATTCCAAAAATCAGAATTTCTATAAATAAAACATGCTCTTACACTTTGGTTCACCAAAGTTTCAGAAGCAAAACCTAATATAAGTGATAGTATTTTACAACAAAAAGCTTTGCACTTCGCTAAAATTTATAATATAAGTAATTTTAAATCTTCTAACAGATGGCTTAATAATTTTAAAAAATGTTATCATATTTAATCATTCAAAAAACATAATAAAGCAGATAGTGTAAATCAATTAGAGCTTCCAAATCATCATCTAGTCTTGTAATTCATTATTAATAATATCAACCAAATGATGTTTATAATGCAGACAAAATTGATTTGTACTGGAAACTGGAATCTTTTCAAACACTCATTATTTCACCTATTGTGGAATGGAAAAAGAGCAAAGAGAAAGTTACAGTTATATTAACAACCAATTCAACTAGCTCTGATAAACTTTCTCTTCTCTTTATTTACAAATATAAAATATCACGTTGTCTTGGTGAAATCAAAAAAAGCAAATTACCTATTCAATATTATTGGAACAAAATGACCTAAATACAAGTCTCGATATTTAATGATTGGCTTAAAATATTTAATAATCATATGTATTTAAAGCAATGACACGCTTTTCTTCTTTTAAATAATGCTTCAATTCATTTAGCTGATATTTATATTGTTCTTACAAATACTGTCATTGAGTTTTTACTCTTTAATATAACTGTCTTTCTTTAACTATTGGATGCTGGTATTATTAATTTATTTAAGATTATTTTTCTTTATGATTATTGTTCAAAATCATATCACAATTATTAACTCATTTTTTTAGGCTCAATATAAAAGAAGAATCATCTTAATACATGGGATCTTGCCTCAGATAATCAAATTGATATTGAAGACTTTAACATTTATGATGCTATTCATTTAATAGCTATTATGTGAAATGCTGTTTCATCATAATTACAAATTGTTGGTAGAAAACTGATATTTTTTCTTCTTCTTTCTTATCCAACCAAATTACAAATTAATCATTAGAACAAGAAGATCATGAGATAAGAGAACATAATCAATCACTTGTTATCAAATGAGAATCCTATGAATGTAGAAGAATATCTTCTGATTGATGATATTTTGATTATAGAAGAATCAATTTGTAAAAAAGATATTGTTAATTTAGTACATCCAAAAAGTGAAGATATTGAAGAGATTGTAAAGAGTGATTATGAAAAGTAGGTTTCTATTATTGAAGCAACTGAGAGTATTCAAGTTGTTATCAAGTTTTTTGAACAACAAGTAGAAACACTTCTTTAGACTATCATGAATTTGCTGCATTATGACAAGTGAAATAAAAGCTTATACAATTTGTAATTGATTCCAAAAAACAAATAACAATAGATAAATATTTTAATTTATAGTGGGAATTCATTAATAGACAAGTTATTTTGGTGAGTTTATTGTTATTGTTGAATTAGTATTAGTTAATTACTTTATCATGAGCTTCGATTATGTTTATTATATATGTGATTTACAAATGCTTAATAAACTGAATTTTACTATAATTTGCTATAAACTTTGTTATATATTAAGATTTTGATAACTTGAACTCTTCATAAACTGAAAATTTTTGACTAATTTGGAGTTTTCAGTTTATCGAACTTTAACTATACATTGAATTTATATAAATCTTTATCAGTGATGAAAATGATCTTCTTTTGATCTTTTGATTTTACTTTTATATGCCAATATCTACAAGTTAGATCAAGAGTTAAAAAATATTTGACATTTCCAAAAGTATCTAGTAAATTATTGATTCATGATAATAGAAAGTTATCTTTTATGATAACTTTATTTAATTATCTATAGTCAATGCAAAATCAAAATTTTTCATCTTTTTTTTTGCTATGATTACTGGTGCAGATCATGAACTATTTGATGATGAAATAATATTTTGCTTCAGTATTCAGTCAATTTCATTTTGTATGAATTCTTTTTCTAATAGTGATCTTTTATAGTATAATTTTAATACAATTAGTTGACTATTTTTAATATCAATTTCATATTGAACAATATTGATTTTACCAGGATCTAAAATATTGAATAGATTGTTATACTCAGCTAATAGTTGATTTAGTTATTGCTGTTGTTTCTCAATTAGATCAGTTTCTTTGTTTGGTGTGGATTGGAAAAGAGATTCTTAAATTATCTCAAGTTATTGATATAATTCTTTTTTATTGATACAATCTAAATAGCTTTTACTTGATTAATCATTATTATGTGAATATTTATCTAGTCCAATTATATTATTTCTTCTTAATTCTTCAAAAATCGAATGAAAAATTTGTTGATCTTTTAGTTGGGTATAATTCTTTTTAACTTCTATAGTCAAAATAACTTGATTATCAATTTCTTCATGAATTTTTAGTAATAATTCATCTAATAGTTCTTCTTCTTCTTCAAATTCATCTTCATCAAGATTTTTAATGTTTTCAAATTTTAGTTTGCCAGTTGAATTGAATTTTATTTTTTTCACGCTGTGAATTTTCAAGTTCATCTTGACTTTCTACTGTAATTAATTTTGTAATACTAACTATTGATAAGAATATAACTTGAATAATTCTTTTATTTGGTTGTATTTAATAAGTATTAATGGAATTATTGTATAATAAAATTTCAACATTTCTAGTATAACTGATATCAAGTATTTCAGCTTTGATTTCTATATCTTTTATTACCAAGGATAATCTGAATTTAAGTTGACAAAAAGTTTCTTTTGGTATTTCTATTGTAATTTGTATATCGATAAATATTGCTTGATATGGTAAGATATTGATTATATCTTCTCCAGGGTATTTCATATCAAAACTAGCATCATTTTTATGTGCTTTTTCTGGTATTCTATCTTTACTATTATTGTCAAATTTTTAATTTTAATACTGTTATATAATAGAATTTCACATTAATTATTAGTCAAAATTATTATTTAATCTTATTGGATAATTTTGAGAACATATGTTATATTTTAATTAGTTAAGATTTTTTTATTTACATTTCATATTACATTATTATTTATATTATTATTTATATTATTATTTGTATCATATTTATATTATTATTTATAAATAATATATAAATCATTTATTTAGATTATACTAGATAATCTATATTTATACTGGATCACAAGATAAGTGACCAAGTGAGTAAACAAGCAAGTGAACAAGCGAGCAAGCAAACAAGTAAGCAAACAAGTGAGCAAGCAAACAAGTAAGCAAACAAGTGAGCAAGCAAGTGAGCAAGCAAGCAAATAAGTAATTTTCTTGTGAATATCATTGATAGTTTTGATTTAATAATTTTATATAAAAGAAGCATGTATTTTAGCTTAGAAAAATTAGTTAATAGATCAATAACTCAGTCAACAAGTCAATTAATTAACAAGTCAATTAGTTAGTTAATTAAGTTCTAAATATTATTAACTCAAAAATAAACTCCTTTAATAATAATGCTTTTTTGAAATTAATACATTTAAAATGTTAAATATTTCTTTTATTATTTTGTTATTTAAGTTTTAAATTATTTATTTTAGTTTTGTTATAATTTCTCACATACTTGTAATATTATATTAATAATTTCTTACATGTTATAATATTATATTAATAATCTCTTACATATTTATAATGTCATATTTATAGTTTGAACCTCTCACATATTGTGATGTCATATTGTTGAAATAATTTAATAAATAGAATTTATAATATTTTACTTGTTTATAAATTATTATCATAATTATTATATTAAATACACATTAATTTATAAGAAAATTTTTTTAAGTCACTTTTTAGTTGACTAGTAATTAAATAAATATATATCACTATCTTTAACTATTTATCTTATTTCTTTTATCTGACTTAGAACATGTGTTGAGCATGTAAAAAGATATAATATATTTAAAATTCAAGTAAAATAATGACAATATCATCTTTTGGAATAACTAATTTATTTTGTTCATCTTTAGTTATTTGATCTCTTCATTTTAAACATGAGACAGGTATTTTTATCTTTTCACTTTGGTGTTCAAATATTAATATTTTTTTCTTCCAGTTCAGAATACTATCATTATTATGAGTTCAGTTATTTCCAAGTAAAAAATTATAATCACCTTTTTCAGTTATGAGTGCATTAATTTTGAGATCTTTATTACTTAAAGTAATTGATAAGTCAATTACTTCTCCAAGTGATCATTCTTTTATTTTATTTATTTCAACTAAATTAATATTACTAAATTGTTGTATTTTCCAGTTGATTTTCTTCAAAAAGTTATTTAATATAATATTGCTTATAGCTCTGCTATTAATAATAATTATTGCTTCATGATCTTTAATTTTTTTAATACAATACATTCTATTAATAGATTTTTGTATTAATCTTTCATTTTCTTGTTTATTACTAATTAATAGTTATTTAAGTGATTTAGTTGAAGATTTTGATAAAGATAATGCACATTCATCTTCTTGAAATATATCTAAGAGTTTAAATACTGGTTGATGCTAAGCTAAGTATTTTGTCATTGATTATTATTATTTTGCTGATGATTATTATTATTTTAATATTAGTTGTTATTATAATTATTATAATTATAATTATTATTATTATTATTATTATTATTATTATTATTATTATTATTATAGTCATTGTTATACTTTCTTTGACAGTGAATAGTCATATATTCAAGTTTTTCACAATTATAACAAGTTAGTAATTGAGTATTATTTTGTGATTGATTAAATACTCTTTTATTGAATGTATTAGTTTGTTGATTATTATTATTATTAATTGATAAAGTTTCCAATTAACTAGTAAGAGCAGCTAATTGTTGTGAAACTTGATTAAGATTATTTAGTTATTGTAACATGATTAGAATATTTAAGAGACTGATAGTTGAATTAACAGTTAGTCTAGTAAATTGTCAATAACTAGATTCATACAGTTAAGCAGTGTAAATTACAGTATCTAAAGTAGCTGATCTAATAGGATTAACAAAGAATTTGATTTCTGGTTTCAATTCATCAATAAATAACATTACTTTTAGGTGTTCTGGATAAGCATTACCTGGATCAATTCATTGAAGTAATTCTCAAACAGCAGCAGGATATTGTTCAATATTTTCAATATGTAATTGTTTTTATTGATTTAATTATTATTACCATTCATAAATTTTAATTTTATCAACAGTTTTAAATTATTGCGTGAATGGTATTTACATCATTTGAAGTATTTGAATTCCATTGTATTAGCCAGTTTGATATAGTTAATCTTTTATTAGTAAGTCATATTCCAGTAATATCATTTAAATATGCACTAATAATTTGTTGTTTTCTTATATCAGTCATATTATTAACTTGATATGCAGTTTCAAAATCTTGTAACTATCTGATAGAATCT
Source organism: Ambispora gerdemannii (assembly GCA_910591945.1). Taxonomy (NCBI): domain Eukaryota; kingdom Fungi; phylum Glomeromycota; class Glomeromycetes; order Archaeosporales; family Ambisporaceae; genus Ambispora; species Ambispora gerdemannii. The sequence goes on along the minus strand of CAJVPL010000598.1, from coordinate 12,467 downwards.
TGTGTATTTTCATAGAAATTAACAATTTTTGCGAATGATGCTTTACTTGCTGGTGAAGCAGGGGTAGGAGCTTGAGCTTGAATAATATTTGTAAGATTAGTTAGTCCAGTTATCATTTAGTTGAATTGTAAGCTATTCATAATTAATTCTGATTGTTCTTTTTCATTATCTTCTTCGATTATTTGAATTACTTGATCTTCTGGATCTTCTTTAATAATTTGTATTGGTGGATTATTCTGAATTACAATTTGGTTTTCTGAAGTTTGAAGTTCAATTATTTGTTCTCAAAGTCTTTGTTGTCAACAAAACTATTGTAAAAATTTGAATATCTTGTTGTAAATGATACAAGTAAGTTGGAATTTTATGTTTTTTTGTAATGAATGATGTATAGTCAAACCTCTTTATAGTCATCACCCTCGGAAAAGCAAAATTTTGTGACTATAGAGAGAATGTGATTATAGAGAGAATGTGACTATAGAGAGAATGTGACTATAGAAAGAATGTGACTATAGAGAGAATGTGACTATAGAGAGATTTTTTTATTATGTTTATATGTAAATAGAAAAGCAAAATAGGGTAACTATAGAAAGATGTGACTATAAATAAGTGTGACTATAGAGAGGTTTGACTGTAGTAATAATTTTTCAAGTTGTTCAATTAGTTTACTGATTGGATTTTCTAGATGTGTTGTAGCAAATACTTTTGCTAGTCAAATTTTAATTTCTCTCAGTTGTTATTTGTTTAGATTTTTTGATAAATCTGTTTTATCTTTTAATTCTTTAAATAACTGATCAATTTCTATATCAGTTGATTGTGTTGAATTCAGTTTGATTATTTAAGTGATTCATCCACAAAGAATTTGTTTACTAATTGATTTATTATATTTGAGACTGTTGAATTTTTCTTCTTAATATTGATATCTTTGAAACTTTTCTTTTCACAGAGGAAGTACCAAAAATTTGTTACCATTTTAATATAACTTTAGATTCTATCATGAGAATACACATGATAGAGTCAAGTGGGAGAGTTGATGTATTAAATAACTTTAAGTTAGAAAAGTTTACTAAGTTATCTAAAGGTAGGTAACATATATTCATTTTGTTGGTTAGCTAGAATAAGACCAGAAAGATTCAAAGATAATTGTGTCTTTTATAATTCAATTTATAATAAGTTGAGCATTTTTTTAAATTTGATTTATAAACAAGTAAGATATAATTTTTTTTATTAATTCAATATTATTATTAACTTCGCAATATAAATGAGAGGTTAAATATAAGAATATATAAGATAATATAACTTCGCAATAGTGATGAGAGATTATAAAACAAATACAAGAATAACTTTGTAATTAAGATGAGAGATTATGAAAATATTATCTAAAGAATTATTAAAAGAATATAAAACTAAACTGAGTTATTCTGACTTGTTTTTCTAACTTGTTATTATTCTAAGATACAAGCTGTATTTATAAGTATTTGATAATTATAAAATGATCATTTGGAATGATCATTCAGAGTGCTTGAAATGATTATTTGGAATGATCATTTACAATAATTATTTGTAATGATTATTTGGAGTGCTTGAAATGATCAATTGGAATAATCATTTGAAATGATCATTTGAAGTGATCATGTAAAGTGATCATGTAAGATGATTATGTGAAGTGATTATGAGATAATCATTTGTAATTATGAAAATATCTAATCACAACAATATCTCAATTTATTATAATACTTATATACTTTATAATATCTATATTTATCTTATATTGATATAATTATTTTATTTTATTTTCTTCATTAATAGTCTCAATAAATTCAAATATTATTTTATTTTATTAGATAGTTTTAATAAGTTTTGTTATTTTTTAATAGTTATTCTATTTTTATGTTAATTTATTTTATTCTTTTATTTAATTATCATAATTGCATCTATTTATACTCTTGATAATAAGTTAGTTTGCATACAAGTTATAAAAAAAGATCTTTAATTTATTAATTTTTGAATTAACAAGAATAATATTGCATTATCCATCATGATCTCTAATAATTTTTCAGTAATTTTAATCTTCTTATTACTTGTATAATAATTTGTTGAATAAATATAGCAATATATTATCTAGAAAGTGATGAAAATTGAGCAAAAAGTGATATAGGTTCCACTCTTCATCAACAAAGTGAACTGTCATATCGAAATATGATTATATAATAATTAAACTTCAAATATCATATATAATTGCTATATTTTAATAGTTTATCATGCATATTATCATTATTTCAATTTTTATATGTAATTAAATGGGTAATATTCATTGAATGCATTTAGCATAATAACAAAATAAGAATTATCTATAATTGCAAAAGAGAAGTTGTCAACCAACAATGAAATCTATAATTTTATTGGTATTATTTGTCTGTTTTTAAATATGACTTGTTTTTATAGCTATCTGTAATATTTTGCAGATTATTGATTTCATTATTGTGTTTTTAAATGTTTTGTGAGTGTATCTGCGTTATTTGAAGGTTTGTAATGAGCTTTGCAAATTGAGCAAATCAAGCTTGTAACTTCATTTTATCATTAAATTTCTTGAAAAAAAAAACTCACAGATCCAAGAAGTTTTATATGAAGTTATTAAAGCTAAATCATTGTTTTCATTTTTGCTTGTTAATCTTGCGTATGTTCTATTAATGTTTCTTCTATAGTACCCTCGAACTCATTCTCAGTAGGTTCATTATCTAATAAAACTTGTTCATTTAAAGTAGATATTTTACGTTTATGAGATATTTTATTATTTTAAATAAATTAAAACACATATTGATAGATAAATTTGTTAATAAATTGCAAAAGCCATATTGCATATAATTAATTAACTAAATTCATTGCATAATACTAACGAATTACATGATTTGTCAATATATATTTTCAGACTGAGGAAACAATAATCATGAATTTATTTACCCACATCCGCTTGGTCCTATAATTGTTGTCTTTCTCTTTTGTAATAACAAAACTAACACTAACAATATCAAAATACTATATTTTCGAACCTGTTTTCACCACCTTGGAGAATCAGTGATTTCGCCAGGAATATTCTAAATCACCAGAATCATAAACGAATTCATTTTTTGGCTGGACTTTTAATCTCCGAAACTATTTCATTGGCTATTTTTAAAATAGATCATCATTCTAGCTCATGTGTCACATGAAGTGTTTTGGGTTTATATACATGTAATTATGACTGCGGAGTGAAATTTAGAAATTACGTACATAGTATGCTGCTTCATTAACAACCCTATTTCTGGGTGACCTATCTTGGAAATGTCTGGGACATATAGTTTTGATTTACATAGTACATGTATACTGTGCACATACAGGTTGGTGCGCCGGATAATCACATGATTTTAATAATGGAGCATCTATAAAGCATAGTGATAGCGTTAACACAGAAATCGATACATAAATCATCGTTTATTTTACCACAGATGAAAGCTAACATTTCGAATATTCATGATGTTATGCGTGTCAAAAATGGAATTACTGCAGAAGTGTTATCATGATTATAACGATTGTCAACAATGCAATTACGTAGTCTAACTCCAATTTCACAAAGTACGATAATATAAAGTATGGAAAGTAATGGCCGGCGGTCTTTTTTAATGAAAGAGCTGTTTTTAAAGATCAACTACTCATCATGCTCTTAAAAAATCAACACATGATAAGTCCTCTTTCCATGTCAACAAAGGCTCGAATGCCATTTGACATGTCAAAAAAATATAAGAACCATTACGAGTAATGTTATTTTAATTTACTCTTTACAATTTTTATTTTATAAAATAATGTATATAGTTTTTAATACAATCCTTTAAGCTGAACAGTTTTTCTTAATGGATGAAGACTCGTTAACTTAATAAAATTTCGCGCAATTGTGAGTCGTCATGATCGACTCTGTATCACAATCACTAAAATTCTGTCCAAATCGGGAATAGAACAGGGACCCGGAAAAAATTTGGTTTTGGATAACAATTTTATTCTTTGGTACAATTAAAATACATAATATTAAGTATTTTTAAAGATTCCTGACTTAAATTTTGACGATTATCTACTAAAAATATTATTATAAGCTGAAAAACTTCTTTCAACAGCACAAGAAGAAATAGGTAACCAAATATAATCTAAAGCTATATTACTTAAAAGAGGCAAATGAAAATGCAATCTTATTCCAAAAAATATGAAGTTGATTATAATTTACTGTTGTTAAGTCTAAATTACAATAAAAAGATCATTCTTGAATAAGAGCAATTGAAGGATTAAATAATTCAGGAATATTAATAACATATTTTTGAATATTGAAGAAAATGAGGATCAAAAATTTGGATAGCTTTAAAAAGAGATCAGGAAGGATGAGAATTAAAATGATTAAAGATTTTTTTTGTGCAGCATTAAAGACAGATTAAAAACAGAATTAAAAATAAAAGAATCAGAAGAATATTTAAGAATTATTGAAGTAATTTATCTGAAATCATTAGTAGAAATACCATTAAATAAAAATACCTAATTGTTCAATACATTCTTTTATAAAGAGAAAAAGAGGATTGAAAAAATCTAAATCTGAAATAAATTGTTGGACTTGATGTCGAATAAATACTAGGTAAACTTTAATATAAGTATTATTATAATAATCATTAAAAATAATATTAATAATATCAATTGTTTCTATTTTTTCTTGTTGTTACTCTTCTTTATACGTAAATCCACATATATAATCCAAATAATTGTAAATATAAAAAGTCATATTAAACCAAGAATTCCATTTAGTTGCATTTGATAGAGCTATAAATCGCAAAATCAATATTGTGTTAATAGTTTGAGATTCTTGAGCAGAAAATTCTTGAATTTCATGCAGAGTTAAGTAATTCATATAATGGTTGCAATGATTTTTTGAATGAATAAATGTTTTTTTAATATTTATTAATAATTTTTTTATGATATCGAACTGTGTAATTTTAATCCATGCTTCACTAAAATAAATAAATAAATTTATTTATATTAATTATTATCACATTATTTTTTGATTAAATATTTACCTAATCAAGTTCAATATATGTGCAGGACAAATATTATGTTTAAGTTGTGGCATTATCAGATATAAAACTTCTCTATAACATTTCTTCATATACGCAGCCGAATCAGATAAAAAGAGTAGTGGAACAGAGAAAGAAATAGACCATTCAGCCAAAATTTGAATCACTATTTGTCCAATAGTGGTATTATTAATGGTTTGTAAATAATTGACTGATACAAGTTTTGTTGAATTGCGATAGCTGAACAGAGTATTTACAACACTGTAGGTCCGAGAATCTGTAGTTTCATCAATAATAATGGCTACAGATTTCTCTTTAAATTCAGTATTTAATGCTTGGAGATGTTCTTCAAATATGTTGGGTAAATATTTGCGGCGCAAAGTATCAGCAGCAGGAATAGCACTACCATCTTCACGACAATAGGTTGTTAAAAATGGACGAAGTTTATCCACTTTTTCTAAAGGAATATTGGCATTAACCCACGCCTTAAGAAACTCATTTATTACAGCTTTTTTGGACTCTGCTGCTCGTATAATTGTTTGAATGCCTTGTTGTCGTTCAGAATTCCATTTTTTATATGTGTTTTTTATTTTTATATGTTTTTTAGAGTTTAAATGCGAAGTAATATAAGAAAGATTATCATAGTTGATAGAACAGGAGCAAAACGACACTGAGTATGCCATTTTCAGCGTAAAAATCATCAGGATAATTTTGTACACGAGATATTGCTGTGACTTTTTTGTTAGGTGGCATTTTAACGTGTTGTATTGTAGAATGACAAAAAACACCTATTACATATTAAAGCGCGTAAATGTGTGTCAATATGTGAATATTCGAAAGTTTAGAGTGATAAAAAACGCGTAAACGTGAAACTCGAAATTTTGGAGAGCAAAAAAAACGCGAAACGTGAGATTCAAAAATTTGAAGTTCACTCAATTTTTGACAATGCATACGTAACAAAGATAGTAAGATTTGCATTACCTGACGAAAATTTAGAAAATTTGATCCAAATTTTTCCGGGTCCCTGGGATAGAAGTGTCGTGTATTTTTTTACACCAATCTTTTTAGGAGGCCAATTATATGATAAAATTTTTCCGGCCATTACTTTCCCCGGGGGGGGGGGGGGGACTGTAATTCATTGCCAATTGCTAGCGCTAGGATCGAAAGTAACAAAAATAACATTATCGCGTTTTTGTTATCAAAGATCCTGTATCGGTTAAATACACAGAAATAAAGTAAATTTTAACTTTATATGAATAAATCATAAATATATGCGTAAATACAAAGAAGTTGAAACCGCTTTTGGTTAACTCAGAACACAGTTAATATCGATTCCATGATTACCATCAATTAAAAGTAAAGTACAGTAGTTGCCATTTTCTTTTTTATATTTTGTTGCAAGTGTTTCATCATGAATTTGTAGTTTTTCTTGCAAGACACCCGATATATCTTCATTCTCTTTGACTTCGTATGGTATACTAGAATCGAAATCGTTCGGAACATACAAACTCATACTTGTCAACCCTAAACATTCGATTAATTAAAGATTTGACTGGTGTAAACTAGGGATGGGAATCAACCAGAATCGATTTCAAAATCGATCGATTACTCGTTTTAAATAAATTCAATTAATTTGAAGAATCGATTCTCAACCCAAAATCGATTCTCGAGCACAAATTACGACGATGATGACGACGACGACATAACTGGTCTTTGGTTTTGTTTTTCATTGCATGTTGATTTTTTCCCTTTTCGTTGGAATAGTTGAAGTTGTACTTTGATTAGTTAAAAGTATACTTTGATTAGTTGAATTCGTAGATACAGAATTTCAATCTGATGACAATACTTCAGTTGCCTCTATAGTATCTTTATCTCCGTTTCATTACATGCATTTCCTGTTGTTGGATCAATATCAGTTACTCTTGGCATCAGAGTTATATTGGAAATAGTTCTTGGTTATTATCAATATTAACATTTTTGTTGAATGACAGAGTAGTTTGTCGTGTGTTGTAACAGTTCCAATTATCATTATTGTCTTTAAATCGATTCTCAAATTCAGAATCGCTTCCTATTACTAATCCACCATTCCTTTAATACATGTGTCATTTTCACAAACAGATGATTTATTTGTCGTTCACTTCTGTTTGTGAAAATGACACATGTATTACACCAATGATGGTGCACTAACGCTAACACTAATGCGTTTAGCTTTAGTAGCACAAGGTTTGTAGATAACAATGTTATCGTATCGTTATCGTTATACATAAACGTGTATAACTTCGATATCAATACAGAACGTTGATAACCATAGAGGAAAAATTAAAATGAATACGAAGCAAAAACTTGAGACGGAACCCGCAAACATTAACAAAATCACATTACCAACCGACTGTCTCATTGAAATATTACCCTGTTTAGTTGATGACAAAACCACGTTATTTTCTGCGTCGCTAGTAAATCGAGCTTGGTGTCGAATTGCTATCCCACTCCTATGGTCAACTATTAACGTTAATTCAAACAAAACCAGCCTAATTAAGACTTTTCTTAAATGTATGAATGATAATGAACGTGAAGCGATAATTGAATATTCGGAGCCATCTTATCCACGCCCACTTTTCTTGTACACTTCGTATATTAAAGAACTTGATTGGAATACGATAGATGATCTTTTTGTTGAATATGAGAAGGGAAACATTAGGGAATCTAATGACAGTGAGAAATCACTTTGGAAAAGCATATTACAAATAACAGATGAAAGAGAGAAACAAAAAATCATTACAGACTTTATGGTGCAAATATGTACACTTATTTTCAGAACCGCCACTAGCTTGGAAAAATTTGTGATTGACATAGATAGAACGCCATTCACTATACTACCATTTGCTAAGTTTCCTAATGCCTCTGTTGCTTTCTCAAAATTGAAAGAAGTTCAACTGATAGGATTTAGAGGTGTCATGTGTCATTCTTCACTATACATTCGAGATTCAGTACATCTGATGAAATCGGTATCGTCTAATATTAGATTTTTAGCAGTTCATTTATCTATATATCAATATAATACATATGATAGAGATGCTCTTTGCGACCTGATTAAAGCACAAAATCAGCTAGAGCATGTTATTCTTACTGGCATGTGCGATGATCACCGTTCCATTATTCACGCTCTACACACCCAAGCAAAGTGTTTAGCTTGTCTTGAATTCAAAACTGCGTATATTTCAAATTGGACAACATTTTTACTAAACAACCTTGGCATTTTTACGAAACTAGAGGCACTAGCATTCAAGAATTGTTATCTAACACCTAATGCGCTTATTGGTCAATTGACATCTCAACCTCCGAGCTGTCTACGCAAGTTATATATTGGTAATGATGAAAAATTTCTAGTATTGCTAGAAATTGCGGGAAGAAATTTAGAAGATTTAATTATCGTGGAAGATTGCACTGAAGCAGCATACAGAGCTATAGGAAAACACTGCACAAATCTTTTATCTTTGCAAACAAACCCTACTAAGTCTAGCAATCCATCATTACTTGAAGTGATCACTAAATTACCAAACCTGAAGCACCTTTCCATTACAAACCTATATAGAATTAAAGAAATATTTTCTGATGAATTTTGGACAGAATTATCACAAAAATCAAGCGCCAATCTTTGCTCATTGTATTTCAATTGTTTAGAAGCAACTCCACGAGCATTAGCAAGTTTCCTCTCGAATCGCACCAAACTGATAAAAGTTCTTGAATTTGGTGGACAGGTGCAACTTACTGACGAACATTTACTCGCTATTCTTAATTACTGCCAAGAGAGACAAGTTTTTGTAAAGATTTATTCACAGGCTTTTAAGCGAATGGGAGAATTCGATTCGTATTTGATTGAGCAACTTAAAGAATGGGTCAGACTTGTGCCGAACAAGAGATTCGATAGGTATTCCCCTTTTATGGGAATCCGTGAAAATATTCTTGAAGCCACAATTTCGTGTATGTAGTAACAAAGTAAAAAAGCACATTTCATGATTTTTATGTATCTATTTCACAATGTACACGCAAATTTACTAAATGTACATGAACATTCACTTTATTTTCATTTGATGGACGTTTATACGTAGTAATAGCGTTAAAGTAAAATCGATTTTTAATTAAGCATCTAAATTTTTCGTTCCAAGACAATACATCACTATCGAGTATTCATTTGTAGCTGGGTTTCTAGTTATTCCTGATAGTCATCACTATCAGTTGCAGTCTGAATCTAATTTGAAAGTGTATTATATTGAAAAACAAAAAAGCAATATACATGCAATTTGCTTTGAATTGTGTAATAATTTCAACACAACGTCGAGTTCTCCATATCGTTTAATTTATGATCCCATGTATAAGTTAATGGTTCGTCCAACCAGACCAGGTTGCTTTATAAATTGATCCAAAACCTCCTTTTGAAAAATATTCAACCTTTCCATTCGAAAGATTTTTTTGCAAGATATTCTATATTGGTAAATCTTTCACTTTTTATTTCCGTGCATTAGACTGTCGGTATCTTTATTTCCGCTTTCAGCTTTATACATTCGTTTGTGATATAGAAAGCATCCACTGCAGTATATACTTATTTTTTTTGACAAGTACATTTACAACAATCATGAATATTGTGAACTGGACACTTTCTGCAGTAATCCCGTTCTTGACAACACCAGCATTCATTACAATCATGAGTATTCGAAGGTTTGCAATTCCGGCGGAAAGTAATGGCGGTGAGATTGTTATGTAAATTTCACTATAATATTAGCATTTTTTATAGAAGCAAAATATATAAATAAAGTGCTAGATTTCTAGTAAGATAATAACAATTAAAAAAATAAAAATGTGATGAATTTGCGAAAATCCATCATTTTCCCAGGTTTGTAAAATTTTCAAACCTTATTTTCTCCATAACCAGTGATCAGAATATTATAATTTCGGTCTTATTAAATTTGGCTCAATAAGTCGAACATTTTGGTAGAAATTTCATTTTAATCAGAATAATATTTATCGAATTATTGCGATTTTTAGTTAAAAAACGTCCAAGTTACAAATTTTTAGACCATTAAGTTTTATTCAAACTTGGAAAGAGATCACATCAAATACTGATATTTTAGGGGCATAATGCCCTGCTCAAAGGCACTAGCAAAATAATTTTTTTGAATTTTATTTATAACGGTAATTGAATGAAATATAATAACAAAACTGGCCGCCATTACTTTCCGCCGGAACTATATGAGTTTATTGGTGATTTAAAAACCAATGATCTATGTGTGGAAGTGTTTGTACATGTAAATCGATTTATCGTTATCATAAAAATGACTATTGTCATGTACGCTACAACATGCATGTACATGTATGTTGTGAACATTAATTCTTATGAAGTTCTATGAAGATACATGTATACAAATGATGATCATATGTAAATGTTCATTTTGATAGAACGCAACTACATGTATAAACCACACATGCCTCGATTTTTAATTGGTTAGAGTTTACTTATCGGTGTTCTCGTGATCTCTAACATTCTGATTGGTCTGACAAACTGACAAAGTAAAAGTTTATCCATTTATTTCTCTATAGATGATATGCAAGTATCATCAGTATTAATGAACTAATATTAGATCACCAGGATGATACAACCGGAATTTTGAGCATTTTGGCATTATTCTTGAGTTTGGAGTGGCAATTTTTTCAATGTTTACAACTTTGTTTAAATCTCAACATATATCATACTTTCAACCTCCAAAAATAATCATAATCAATAATTATTATCATAATTTTCATTACATTCATTCAGTTCACTAGAAAAGAAATAATGACAAAAAAAAATAAAATTGCTGGAATTTGGAGAAAGAATAATGGAACAGAACAAGTATTCTATTATCCAAAAATAAAGGAAAGATCTTGTATAATAAATGACAAGGAGTTGTATTATTGAATTTTTGAAAGAATTAATTAATATAAAAAAGAATATATGAAAAATGATGTGAAAATTTATTTTTATTGATAAAAATTACAAGTCTAATTATTTTTATATATAATATAAAAAAAATTAATTATTTCAATTAAAGACTAGTTTCAATTTTTAAATGATTATCAAGTTAATTGTTACATTCTAATATTTATTATTTATCAAAGTTTTATTAATTAGATTTTGGCTAAGCCTTTTATATTTATTATAAAAATTATTATTCTTAATATTTTGTTTTATTATTGAAATTAAAGTTTTTTATCTATTATTAATTCAGCTTTTTTTCTTTTTATAACTTTGAAATTCTTTGATTTACTTTTTTAAATAGTTTAGATATAATTTTTAATTTATTTGATATATAGTCAAATCTTTTTATAGTCATCACCCTTAGAAAAATAAACTTTAATAACTATAGAGATGATGTGATTATAGAAAAATTTTTTTGATTATATTATTTTAAGACTGCTCTTTAATTAATTTTGAAATTTGTTTATTAAAATAAAAATTCTTAATTATTTTTATATTTTTACTAAATATTTATTATATTTAAAATCAAGTTTTTTATTATAATATAATTTAAATAATTAAAATAAAATTTGTTATAACTGTATTTATAATTATTTTTAAGAACTCATCAATAAAATTATTGTAATTCTTATTATAAATATAACTCTTTAAGAAAATAATTAAGTAAAAAATTTTATAAATAAACTTATAAATAAATGAGATTTTTATTAATAATATTAATAAATCTTTAAAAACTTTAATGATATATTTTATCAAAAATAAAAAAATATTTTTAATTAATAAATAGAGTTTTGAATATTTTTTAATCAAGTTTTAATTTCTTTTAAATTTTTTTTTCAAAATATAATAAACTTTATTTTTTTATAAAAAGCTTATTGAATTAATAAATATAAATTATTTATTTATTTTTCTTGTTTTTTGAATTGAATATTTATACTTTTTTCTTTTTTTATAATTAAATATATATTAAATATAACTAAATAATTATTATTTAAAATTAAGCATTTTATGCTATTACAATATAAAATATCTAAAAAGCTAATAATAAAATTTAGTTATCTTAAAAAATAAAGAATATTTATATAAAGATTATATAAAAAAATAGAAACTATTATTTTATAGTAAATATAATTAAAGGTAATATTATTGTTTCTGTTGGTTTATTAATTTTTAAATATAAATTATGTGTTCTTCATGTATCTTAATTAAGTGGAAGAGTTATTAAAGATTTTTATGTATTTAAAATAATTAAGGTTGAAAGAGACTAATTTAATAAAAATAAGTAACGGCATGTTCATTTTGTTGAACTGCTAGAATGAGTTCAGAAATCTTCTTTTAATTCAAATAATTTAATTGTTAAGTAATCTTCTTTT
>CAJVPL010000597.1:0-22770 GCA_910591945.1 Ambispora gerdemannii | reverse complement strand
TTTCAAATAAAAAAATTTTGATATAATTAAAAACTTTTAATATAAATTTATTAATATATCTTTTTAATATTATATTACTTTAATAATATCAAAATTATTTACTTATATCAAAATTCTTTAACAATACTAAAATTATTTATTATATTAAATTTATTTACTATATCATTTCAGTATTATTGCATCATTTTAATATTACTTGAATAATATTAAAATTACTCACTTATACCAAAATTCTTTGACAATGCTAAAATTATTTATTATACCAAAATTTATTTACTGCACTATTTCAGTATTACTGTGTTATTTTAATATTATTTTAATAATGTCGAAATTACTTATTTATGATAAAATTCTTTGATAATGCTGGAATTATTTATTATGCCAAAATTAATTTACTGCGTTATTTCAGTATTACTGCGCTATTTCGACAATAGTAATTATTACTTATAATAAGAATTTTGGCATTTCAGCATTTATTAAAAAGATTTCGGTAAGTATCCTTACTCTTAAACTATATTATCAAAAGTTACTATTGGAAAATAAATTTTTGAAAATGAAATAAACAAAATGATAAAAAATGGAATATTACATCTTTTAAAAGTTCCTGGTTAGCTCTAGTTGTAATTGCTAAAAAGAAAAATAATAAATTTTATTTATGTATAGATTATTGAAAGTTAAATAAAATTATCATTTAAGATTAATATTCACTACTCTATATTGATGAACTATTGGATGAGTTCAAGATAATCAAATACTTTTCAATTATTAACTTGATTTCTGAATTTTGTTAAGTTAAGATAAAGCCAAAAAATCATCCAAAAATAATATTCATCACAAAACAAGATTTATATCAATTTAATATTATACTATTTGAATTGACAAATAGACCAGTTACTTTTTAATGCTTGATAAATATTGTACTTAAAAAATATAATAAAAAGTTGTTATAGTATACTTAGATAATATAACAATCTATTTTGACACCTTTAACAATCATCTAATATATATTTGCAAAATATTTAACAAAATTTGTGCTATTGAATAAGAATGATTGCTAAAATAATGTTATTTAATTAAATAATTTGCTGAAATTAACTTACTAAAATTAAATTTGAAATTATTTTGACTTATTTTATTAGTAGCTGAAATTATTTTTCAAAATTATTTGAATTCTACAAATTAAAACAAGTATTTCTAGGTGATTTTTAAGTATTTATTAATATAAATAACATAATAAAACTAAATTATTTGCTAAAATACTATTTTTTCCAAAAATAATTTAAAAAATCATTTTTATTATTAAATTAAAAATACAAGATAATAAATATAACTTTGTTACTATTTCTTGATTATATTATCACATAAATAAAATATATCCAAATTCAGCAAAAATTGAAAAAGTTTATAATTTTTTAGTATCAATGAACTTAATAATACTTTATAATTTTGTTAAATTAGTATTTTATTATTATTAATTTATTAAAAACTTTGCTTTAATAGCATTATTATTATATAAGTTATTTCACAAAAATTAACTATTTAATTGAACTGCAATATGTCAAGTAATCAAATAACATTTAAAAAACTCAAACAATATCTCACTTCAGCTTTAATACTAATATATTCAAATTTTAATAAATCTTTTATACTTTATACTAATATCTCTGAACTTGAACTTAGTATTATTCTTGCACAAATAGATAATGAAAACTGTAAACATGTTATAACTTATGCTAGCTGAAAAGTATTCATAACTAAAAGCAAATATAATGTAACTGAGTTAGAATGTCTTGATGTAATTTGGATTATCAAATTATTTAAACCTTATTTATATTTTCATTATCCATTCTTATTGGTTACTAATTATTCAGTTCTAAAATAATTAATTAACAAATCTAATTTACCTGGACACTTAGCTCACTGAATAATATAACTTTGTGAATATTACTTTGAGATTGAATACTGAAAAAACAAAATCCATTTCAATATTGATCCACTCTCTAAAATTTCATATTATATTATATTTAATTATTATCCAACATGAATTTTGATGACTATATAAATCTCATCAATTACTTGACTTTTTATAATCTACTAGACAATCTCTTAATAAACAAACAAAAGTTTTCAAATTAATTAACAATTTCTTATTCTGCTATTTCATTATTTTTTTCTGGTTGATCTTCTTTTTGATCTTCTTTTTCTTGAAATTCTTTTTGTTGAAATTCTTCTTGTTATATTTTTTGAGTTTGAATAATTATTAATACTTTTTTTTCTTTTTAATATTAAAAAATAATGCTGGTTATTAACTGGCTAGTTTAGTTACTCAATCAAAGTATTTTAAAATAATATTCACTTTTGTTGAATTCTTTTAGATTAAAATTTTTGACAGTTTCAATGAACTTTTTATGTTCTTTTTCAATAAATGATTCTTTTAGACTAAAAGTTTCTATTAGTATTCTCTTTTGTTGTTCTATCTTTCTCAAATATTCTTTTCTTTGTTAACAAAATTAATGAATTTCTTGTTGAATATGATGTAAGAAAGTTTGTGTTTCTAATTCAATTAATTCAGTTTCTTCTTTATATGTTTCTCTTGCTGTAATTGATATATTTTTGTAAATTGTTTCTCTATAAAATGTCTTGAAGTTATTAAAAATAACTTTGAAATCTTTTATTAAAATATTATTCTGATGTTAATACTCCAGTAATTATCTTTTGAAATAATTTTCTAACTTTAGTATCAGTTAATTTTGTAAAATCCAAATTGAAAAAGATTTGCTTGTTGCTGATTTATTTATTCTTTTATAGAGAATTCTTAATCCAATTTTAATTTTTTGATGTAATATTTTGTTTATATATAAAGGATTCTCTGTTTAAATAAAATTTTAATAGTGTAAAAGTTATCTTTTTCACAGAGGAAGTATCAAAATTTGTTATTATTTTTATAGACTTTAAGCTCTTAATGTATTATTAGCCATGTGTTCTAGTAGCTAAAAATGTATAAGACTAAGTTTTTATAGTGAAAGAGATTAAAAACTATTACTAAAGATAAGTAATATATATTTTTGTTTTAATAATATCCAATAACTTTATTATATTTTACTAACTTTCTTTATAATTTTTTAAGCTTATAAATCAAAATAATAAGTCTTCCAAGTGACTGTCTTTCAAGTTAAATATAACAATTAGTTATTTTATAGCAATTTATCTTTCAAGATCAAAACCAATATAACTTTATTAAGTTATCTAACAAGAGGATAATTAAAGTATAAGATTTATCTTTCTAAAACTAAGATACAAATTGTATTTATAATAAATTATTAGATCTAATTTAGTTATTATACAGTTAATTTCTTTGCTGTTATTGCTTGGATTGCTTGAATTACTATTATTGCTTGAATTGCTTGCACAACTTAGTGAACCAATTATTAATAACTTAAATCTTGTTTAATAATATTATTCTAGCTATTATCCAATAATTTTAACTAAATTATTATTTAATCAACTTATAATATAAATCAACTTATGATATAAATCTACCAATAAAATATAACTAAATATTTATATCATGATAATATATAATAAGATAAATTATTATATAATTATAATAACTACAACAAATTTAATTAAATTATCATTATTCTTAGAATATATAATATTTAATTAAATCAATACTCATGCATATTTAAGAACTATTATTAATCAATTTAAACCTAATATTACTATATAATCTCTTATAAATAATAATAATGAACTAGAACAATGTTTACTTTATTTATGAATGATAAATACAATCCACTAGAATAATGAAAAATTTACAGAAAGCAATTTCTGATTTTATTAATCATGATACATAATTATCTTGCTATTTAGACAATTAGTATTTATATAAACAAGTATTTTTTATTATAGAACTCACAATTTCTAAGTTATATAATTGATTAGATCCTGATACTATACAAGCTTTATATTTAAAAAGTTGAACAGCTAAAAAAATTGGTGAAAATAATAGTTAAATAAGAAATAATAGTTAAATAAGAAATAATAATGAAAAAAAGAATTTGTCTGAGTATATTAAATATGAACATTTTAATAATATTGATAGCTAATAAATATATAAATGATAAAAATCATATTTTATATAATAAATCATAGTTAAACTGAACTGAGAAGTTTTTAAACCAAATCAAACTGAACTAAACTAATAACAATCCTAATTACTAAATAATTATATACATAATTTTTGTTATAAATAAATTTTTAGATTATTTAATAAGATTAATGAGTAAATAAAGTAATTTACAATCAAATTTCAATATAACAAAACTGAATATAATAAAATTCTTGATATAACAAAAGAAAAAAAACTTTGTTTTAAAATTATTTCTATATAATAAAGTTTTATAAGAAAACTTTATGTGAAAAAATTTCTAGCTCAAAAAATTTATTATATTGTACATAGTAAAAACCAATTTTTCTTGATCTTCTTTGCTCTGTTTAGAGTAAAGTATTTTTTTGTGAAATCACCTAACAATTAATTATAAAAAAATCATCTGATTTTGCATATTTAATTATAAAAATCATCTAATTCTGCATAAAAAATCATCTGATTAACAAATTACAAAAAAAATATACTCTACCCTTTATAATATACCACTCAAGGTAAAATTTTGTCGAAAGCTCTCATTCAGGTGCAGCTGGTGAATCACTTTTCATAACAAGAATTTGCAAATTGGAGAATAATCAAACAAAAGTAGACAAAATGGATGCCGATTTCAAAGGTGTTGTATTCGTATTCTATAGGAAGACGTTATTTTTCCACATTCTATATATCGTTTTGTTCGCGGAGACCCAGGTAACAACTTTATTTAATCGAGACTTTAGACGAAAAATTCGAAAATGCGATTACATCGATTTTTTAAATTGATCGACATCATATGGTTCAATTTTTACATGTGACAAATCGTGTGACTGTAAGTGCAACGTGCGAGTTAAACACTTTTATTTAAAAGAAAAAGTTAAAGAGAAAAATGCTTAATCGTACTACTTCAATGTCCTTCATGTTTTTCTGATTACTGATTATTTGATTGACCGACTGACTAGTTATTTCGACTAACTACTTGGCATTCGTGAGATAAATACGTGTGTGCTATATACGCAACAATACTCATCTATCGACTTGTTCTAGAACAAACGTACGCGTAGCAATCACTAAATGCTAGATATAAAATATATGCTAAAAAAAATAAATTTCGTCTACTAATACGACGATACCGATGCAAAACTGCAAAAAATGTTCTTGATTTTGAAGGATATTCCCTATTTTATATTCTAAACAAAAAGATGGGATCATCCTTTCATATATAGATAAAGTAAAATAAAATGAAATTAAAATGAAATGAAATGAAATGAAAAAAAAAATAAACAGTTCCTTGATTAAAACATTTAACAATAAAATGCTAATAAGCCTATTACTTTTCGCCAGGGACAGGGGAAAAAGATAATAAACAAGGGCGAAAAAAATAGACCCGCAATCAAAAATAGCAGTAATAATAAAATGACTTGATATGTGTATTTAGTTAGACAGCTATATATATGTTAGACACTCGGTTTTCTTCTTTCAGCCTCAAGTCGACTATACAACAAATAAAGTGCCATCTGATTTGACTCAGGAGTTCCGGTGATAGTGACCAGGCGTTCATTTGTATTTCCGTGTGGCTCGGCAATTTTAATATGTGAACCAGAGAGGTGTCTGATCTCATTGATTTTGCTACCACCTTTGCCGATAATACATCCGACCATATCGTTCGGGATAAAGATTTGTTGTGCTTGGGATCCTGGTGGTGGTTGATTCATAGGACCTGGAGGTCCGGGCAGAAAATCGCGTCCATAAGGTGGAGGAGGAGCAGGGATTCCCACATAGAATGGATGATTACTAGCAACAGCAGCAGGTTGATGGTAAACAATACGCGGTTGTGGTCTATACGGAGTTATTTGTCCACCACGATCATTTGTGTGTCTAGACAGTTCCTCGCCAACGTGGAAAACTGCAATATGAATAGAATCAGGGACACCAGAAATGGAGATGGTTCGCTCTGTAGAACTGGGTAACATCTCTTCGGATGCAAGACACCTTGCTCCGGATTTTTCCTGGATTTCTTTGATTTTTGAACCTCCTTTACCAATCACTGGTCCCATGCGTGAATGAGGAACGAGGAGGCGGATTGTTGTGGATTTTGAGGTAGGAGTTGAAGGCGCATCCAGATTCTCATCAAGAACTTTGCGTGCTACTAGAGCAAATGCCTTAAAATTATGGAATATTAGATAACATTCAAAAAATAAAATTTCGAGTAAAGCCAATCAATCCACATTCAATATAGATCATTTGAATATATGATAGCATTGAATCGTATTTTTTTTAAAAAAAAACCATGAAAAAAGAAAATCAAAGGAATTATTAAATCGATGAAAATTAAGGAGAAATTATACACCAATCATTAAATATAAAATAAATACCTTTGCAACTGTGTCCAATGGACCAGTCACCGTCAAAATTCTTTCATAGGCACCCTGGACCATCTCGGATATGGTGACTTTAGCACCAGATCTATCCCGAATCTCGCTCACATTTTTTCCCGCTTTCCCGATGATAACACCAGCCTCTTTAGTGGTGACCAGAGCGCGAAGAGAAATGGTTTGTAGAGCGGTTTCTGGCTCGATAATCTGGTTCGGCTTTTCTTTTTGTTCAGGTCCGCCCCTTTCTGAAGGAGGAGTATTAACATCCATTGCTTCTGCGGATGCTGAAGGAGAAATAACGGCTCTTTCCTCACCGTTAGTTTCTTCTTGAAAGGCTAACTCTGAATTTTCGTCGTCCTCTCCCCCAGAATTATTCAACGCTGGTCGCTTAAAGCGTCCTCTACCTTCGTCAAGACTAAGATCGTCCTCTTCGTCGTCAGAAGGAAGAGACCGTTTTCTTTCTGAGGGGGAGGGAATGGTGTCTTCAGCTCGGTCAGACATTCGTAAGAGGAGTGGGTAGGAGGGTAGGTAATGTGGGTGTGGTGGAGGATACTAAGGCAAACTGCAAAAGGAAGAGTGTTGGGGGTGTGAGCATTACTTATATTGGGCTATATATTAATAAATATTTTAGATATTGATAGACGACGACGACGAAGAAATAAATTTCAAAGATAGCATATTGTATATATTCATGTTATATAATATATAAATATTCGATTGAAACTTTCTCCCGTCGCATTATTATCATTATTATTAAGTGTAGAACGAACTCTATGAAAGAAATTGAGATAAAAGTGAAGAACCAAAAAAAAAGGAGAAAGAAAGCAAGTTGGACAGGGACGGTACCAAAAGCAAATTTTACTGAATTGTAAAGGGTTGCGAGGAAAAGGTAGAGGTTGAGAGGTTTTCCTTGCAACTATAATACTAGTGTTAGTTCTCTTGTCCTTTAAATGTAGTTTCAGAGGTAGTAGTATTGATAGAGTGGAGATTGGTAATTGGCAATTATTAACGTGAATACAGCAGACAAAGCGTTGGTTGGTGTGTATGTGAGTGGTAAGAGTTAAAGGGGAGCTTTTTGTAACAGTTTTATTTAGTATTTATCTACAAATATAGTGATGATAATAATAGTATAATGATCTTTTTTTTCTTCTTTTGAAGATGTTGTCGCTGTTTGAATGAATGGATGTCCCCTCATTATTGGGGGTTCGATTATGTTGCCCTCGTTTCGCTTTGCCGAAAATTAACCAATGAGAGCGATGATTGATTGATGATTATGACCTTTTATGCTTATTAGTATTCGAATCAGATGAATTATGGAGATTATGTCAAATTTAAGTTTAAATTTTTAGATTGTGATATGGAGAAAATAAACAAACTATGATGGTGAGGAAGATGATGCAGGTACTGACATATGTATGATGAAGGTGTATGAATGACAGAACCATCTGAATCATGCCAAAAAAAGTTTAGACCACGAATAAAAAAAGAAAAACAACAATACCTTTCAATCCGTTATCCCGTCCGAAGCGATGCATATCGATATTTTTGGCGAAAACCAACCACCACCACTTTTTTTTGAAATCGAGAGGGGCACACATGCCATCAATGTGGTGTTCAGGGAGAATGATTAACCTATAGCATTAACACATGTACAGTTTAATTTTGGCTGGAGACTTTAGCATCATGCATTTGGGGGTTGGGGTGGAGGTGGGGGTGTGATGTCGGTTGATCAACAAATCTAAGAACCAATAATAAGGATTACCGTTGTCAATCATTTTCATTCATAGTTATATATTAGGTAGTTTTATAGCGAGACTATTAATAAAATACTTTCGGTGCTTCTCTATAATTTAATGTCAAGTTATCAAGTAGAACAGAGAATTATTAAAAAAAACTATAATCGATACGACACCAAATTCTAAGATTTTTTAAGAAAAGATTTGCACCACCAAACTAACGTCACATGACGAGAAATTTAGATTTTACGTAGAACAACGCGCTTTTTTCTATCCTTAAACGATGAAACTAACACCTGAGCTCATCGAACGCTCGTCTAGTCACATAAATGCTGTAAAAGACCGAGAACTCGATTTACGTGGTATCCTTTAAAAAGTAGTTACTATGAATTACTGTTCCTATTTTTAATAGGATTGCTGGGTAGGGATGATAGATAATACATCAAGATACTTCAATTGACTTGACTATTTTCTAATCTAAATGTTTATTTGATATTTTTTTGGCTTTAATTTGCTACCATTGAAAAGCCTGTGATGATTTGATTTCAACTTAATTTGATTTTGAATTTCATATATTGCTCCTTAACTTTGATTTCTGCTCTAACGAATAGGTAATAAAATACCCGCCATTGAAAATCTCGGCGTCACAAAGGTGAGAGATCCATCATCTTCAATTATGTATTGAAAATAGCCATTTAAAATAATGATCCGATGGGAATTCAACAAAAAGGACCAAAATGACACGATCGATATGACGGACAACGATATTCGTGTACTAGGCAACTTCCCTCTTCTTAATCGCATCAAAAGCCTCTTACTAGCAAACAATCGAATCACCAGAATCGATCCACAACTTGCCGAATACTTACCGAACTTAAACACAATGATTCTCACCAACAATAATATCGCGGAGCTGACCGATCTTGAACCGTTAAACAGATGTCGTAGATTACAGTATGTTAGTTTGTTGGATAATCCTGTTACTCGAAAGAAGTATTACAGGAATTGGTTAATTTGGAAGATTCCAAGTTTGCGAGTATTAGATTTTAGAAGAGTTCGTAAAGCGGTATGTGTTTTTTTCTTTTGATTCACTATTATCGATATATTAAGGAGGATAATGTGACGATGATGGTTTAGGAGCGTGAAGAATCAAATAAACTATTCGAAGCGCCCGATGGAGAATTAACTTCATTAGCTAAATCGATATCCGAGACAATATCAAAGACGTTTGAGCCTGGTGAAGGATTGGGAAATATAAGCGGTGGTGCATTACTGCCAAAATCTAATTTACCTACTCTCGGAATTACTCCCGAAGAACAAGCAAAAATTCAGGTCTATTCTTTTAGTTTTCTCCAAAAAAAAAAGATTGTACACCGATTTATATTTATTATTTGTAACCTGTTGAGTCACATCTATTTTTTTTTGTTTACAGGAAGCGATTAAGAACGCACGAACTTTGGATGAAGTTAATCGTCTCGAGAAACAGTTACAAGCTGGACAAATTCCTGGCACTTCATTGCAAACATCAGGGAGCGGTGATGGCAATGTTCAAGAGATGGAAGAAGATTAAGCATTTATATATTGTTATTTCTTGATACCTATATATTAAAACTAGAAATATAATAAAGCTCGTGTGGCTAATGTAAATAATTTTTAGATTTTTGATATTATTGTCGATCAGGATAAAAATATTGGCTTATTAAATTCCATTTCATTGCTGCTAACCATGCTTGCCAAAGTACCGCGTTTAGCTCGTCATTGTTTTAACTCTTCATTCAAAAGTTTACAGGTACAATTACCTTGGCAGGCGAGAACAAACACAGTTTTGGGAGCACTATTATTATGTAGAAGAGGGTTATCATGGCAGACAAAAGATATTTTATGCTCAAATAGTTTTATTAGGTGCAGGAGCAGTATCTTTAATGATAAATCCAGGAATTCATCAAACATTTGGGGGCTTAACAAGTACCTTATGAGTGTGCTGGTACAAAGGCATTACAATATCAATAATAGTTGCAGTAAGAGCATGAGCAGTTCTGTAGATACAAGCAAAGAACGCGAAACAACTCCTAACTATGTAATTAGGTAAGAATTGAATTATTACGATGATTTTATAGTATCGCTAACTGGCTTAATACGAATACGCGCATACGAGATAGCGAGTTATCAGCCGATACGTATCATCGAATCTCAGAAGAAACGATGGAGAATATATTAGAGTATCTTGAGAATTTGGGGGATGAACTCGATAACGTTAAAGATTATGATGTTGAATATTCGGTGAGTTTATCATTTTTTACATGTTCGTTTGTTTCATTGGGAGAGTGAATGAGGTTATGGGATTGAATCTATGGATATTAGTGAAGTTTACCTCGTTATTAATGTGCTGATATCTAATGGGCGCGGTGTCTTTTCAGAGTGGTGTATTAACGCTGAAATGTGGATTAGCTGGTACATACGTGATAAACAAACAACCCCCAAATAAGCAGATTTGGCTGTCATCGCCACTAAGGTATTTTTTGCTTATAATAATTCTTATTGTTTACTATGTGTGGATTCTTATTTTCGTTATGTTTTTCTTCTACGAAAAGTGGTCCAAAACGATACGATTATGATCTGGCGACACAAAAATGGTTCTATCACAGGGACAACACGACATTATATGATCTATTGAATGAAGAGTTGTCAAAGATATTTAATAGAAATGTTAAAGTGTCAGACTAATTAGATTCATATAAATACGTATTTTAATGAACTAATTATTAAATCCTAATAATTTGGGCTTGTAATGCTGGCTAAAATTAATTTGCATACCAACGGATCGTTCCAAAATTAAACACCCAAAAATAAGCACCGACTTATTTTACCCCATAATTCTTTTATTCCCGAAAATAAGCACTTCCCACTTGAAATGTGTTATAAAAACCTGTACTTATTTCCGAGAGAATACGGTAATTGGCTTGGTCTAGCCTAAATTCATCTTCCGCTTCAAAAATTCTCCAACTCAAAGAAGTATCGTGGCCGCTCAGGCAAGCCGTTCCTCAACAATCCCGCAATCTTCCCCTCATATATTCGGTCAGCCAACTAGGTAAGACTAGAAGAGAAATTCGAACCAGCGGGGGGGGGGGGGGGCATTGATGTTGATAAGATTAAACTCGGAAATCACGGCGAGAAAGCTGACTTGGAGCCCAACCTTATCGCTTAAGAACATCTATCCAGGTGATCGTTCGTGTTGTCATTACCCAGACCTTTCCTCTCGAGCGATGGGTGGAAAAATATATGTATGGTCTTGTCAACTATTGATTTATAATTTTAATCATAATTCATTTATTTTATTCTATTACAGCAAGATTTTGCGAATGGTGCTGTCGCGCATAACAGTGGAAGCAATTTTAGATGCTGTTGATCGATATTTTCTTCTCAAGTGTTGCTCTTTTGAGTTCATTGGGGATTGGATCGACTGGTGCAAAGTTGTCGAGCAAGTGTGACTTAAGACAAACTTATCATGGCTCGGGAAATTCACTTCTAATTAGATATGATCGTTTGGTGCGTGAACTTTGGGTTGAATTGCGCCAGGTACATCTAGATTATTGTTGTTTATATACCTATACCTTCCAAAAGAAAACTAACGCATTGTTACAAGGACTACATTTTTCAATAGACATCGATCGAAATATTGCGGTTAATCCGGTGCTACAGCGAAGAACCTCCGACCTAATGTGATAGTGCGAATTAATGGCGTTCTAATGTTTAAGGCAGAGGAAAAACACTTTTCATTGGAAATGGGAAATGCAGAACAGGAACAGGAACTGCTGGATAAAATTGAATCATTGAATACTGCAATGTACGGCAAAATTCCCTACATTTTTTCATATGCTGCAGCGCAGAACCTTTTCCGTTTCTATGCAATAACGGGGAAAGAAAGCAGAATCCCAATTTCAGAATGCGTGATTTGTCAACACCCTTGGAGGAATTCATGGCAAGCTTAGGCTTAGACTGTATACGTTTCTGGCTCATCTTAAATCAATTGACACACTAGGTTTTTGTTTCGTCATTCAACCTATTTCGGATGATAGTAACATCGAAGCATTATATCTGATCGACGCGATACACCCTTGTGTAAAGAAATTAAAGAAATAGCAATATTATCGGAGGATCGTGTGTTGAGGGAAATACGGGATTTTCAGAATTACAGGTAAAAGTTTTTCTATTCCCTTTTTTCCCCTGTCACTAGCTTCGATGTGTTTATAGTTGTAATGATCTTGGCACCTTGAAGGATGTCTATAGAGCTATCAGAGGTTCACCATGCTGTGTATTTGCAAAGGAAGGCCCGAAGCTAAAAAAAAAAAAACATGAAATCTGACAACTGTATGCAACCAACAAATGAAAATGAGTTACGTAGTATGGTAGAGGTAGTGCTTAATGCTTTACGTTTTCATGACAAAAGCATGTTTCACCCTCATTCACCCGTTTCAATATTTACTTATAAAATAATCTTAGTGACAAGGGTTCATCGTGACATTCATTGGAATTATATATTGGTACACAAAATAGCTGGTTGTTAGCACTCGGGACGTGATGGGGAGAAATCTCCTTTTTGGTTAGATCGTTGGCCTCAGATTGAATCTGAGAAGATTAAACAACTTTTGACGGAACAAGAATTACAGAGTTGTGAGGAATCATTTAAGCATAACTGGTTTTATAAGAATGTAAAGACCGAAGAATCCTTAAATAGTGTTTTGTTGACAATTTGCAAAAAAAGAATGCAAATTACTTTTGTTGTATGCGATAAAATCCTCTTACTGCAGGTGCTTGTTCATAAAATAAAAATAGCTAAGGCAGTAGATTTCCTTGTCATGTACTTTTTTTGTTTTTGATTTGTTATTGGATGCGCTTGTGATACGATTGTAGAGCATTAAAAAGGAATTAATTTTTATTGTTTATGAAATAATAAAATGATTGTTTTGTTCGACATATGTTTGAAATACAAATTAGTTTTGTTCTTGAATTACATAATGTATCTATTAAAAGACTTTCAAACTATATATACTTGTAAATATTAAAAAAAAAGGAATACATTTAAATAAATAATCCTACAGATGCCAGCTCCCCTTGTACACACTAACCAACCAAAAAAAATTAAATATAGAAAAAATGATACAATCAAAATTCTATCCAAAATTATTTGAATCCTACTTATTAATTATTAATGCTAACAATAATATCATTTTGCAATGCCCATTTGTAATCCAATAGGAACCTCATCATCTTCACTAGCACTATTTTCATCTCGACCAGAACCTTTTTTCTTCTCATCACGTAAAGTTCGTAATCGTTGTCCAATCGGAATCTCTTCACTTCCATTACTAATATTACTAGAATTACTAATTTCTGAGTTGGTGAGATCAAAAGCATTCAAAACCTCACCCAAGATTGATTCATAGTATCCCTCATTGTTACTACTACCTCCTTCATCTTCACTATGGGAAGAGACTCTCGGTTTCGATGACGATGATGAAGCCGGCTGAATTGTAGACATATTAAATGTGATAGTGCCACTACCATTTTTTGATGATTTTGTGGTCATATTTTTGGAATGTTTAGAGTCAAAAATTGGAACTGTCGGTGATTGTGGTGGTGATTTTTGTGAGGCAGCAGGAGATGCAATCATCGCTAGCGGTAATCGATCACTTAGTGGTTGATCAGATGAACTATCACTATCACCATCAGATAAGTTTGATTCTGAATGATCTCCATCACTTTGTATTTTCTTTCCATGTTTCTTTGCCCGTTTACTTGATGATCGTGATAATGTTGAGGTTGAAGGTCGACTATTATGTCTATTTTGACTCGTACTATGATTATAGTTGTTATTATTCGATGAAGCTAATTTTTCTTTTTCTTTTTCTGTTTTTGTTATTCCTACTGATTTCGACCGAACTAAATCTGCTAACGATGTTGTATTTGCTTCAGCCATTATCTTTTCAGCATAAGATTTTTTCTCATCACCTCGTTTTTTCTCTGTTTTGTGATCACGACTTGATGTGTGATGATTCTCACGAGTTTTAGATAGTGATCGGATTCTCCGTGGTTTATTTCGTTCTTCTCTCCGACCTTCTCTTTGTTCCTTTAGATTTTGTGAAGATGATTGTTTATGTGGACGTGTATCTCGATATTCTTTATCTCGATGATCTTTATCTCCTCTTGAAGATCTTATTGCTGTTGCTGATCTTGCAAGTGTCTTCTGATCGTGAGTCTGACCTCGCTCACGATCACGATCATCACGTCTTTCTCTATCTCGTTCTCTTTCATCTCTTCTATCCCGTTCTTCGCGTCGTCTATCTCGGTCTCTATCTTTTTGTTGTTCATATGATTTCACCGAACCTTTACGAGCTAAATCATTATTATTAGCAACGCGATGGACTGCCGCAGGCAATGTTTTAATATCTGCAACACGAGCTCTTTGTTTGAAGTCATTTTCCGCATCAGTAGTCACTTCGGATACACTTTCATCCATGTCTACCACGACTGATGTCATTGGTAATTGACTTCCCGATAGTCCGGATCCAAGATCTTTTTCTTGTTTTTTGTTACCATAAACTTCTATAGCTACGTTACCGCCTCCTCCTCCACCACTACCATGTGTATTCTTGTCATTTTTATCTTCCGTCGGTCTGTATGATTTATTTCTTTTTCCATCAAAGAACCCTCGAGGTCTTTTTTCATTATCGGTGGATGATCCAGAAGCTGTTCCTGGTATTTTCGATATTAATGATCGATGACTAACGGCTAATTTATTACCACGTTTCATCGGACCCAATAAAGTGGCTCCTGAGTCCCTAATATTACCATTACCACCACTATTGCCATGTGGAGTAACAATGTCAGTGATTTCTGAGTTGTCACGATACTTATCGTTTGGATTATGTCGTCTCCATAAATAATAAATTCCACCAGATAACAAAACTGCAGCAATCGTTCCAACAATAATCGCCACATATTTCGGCCATTTGCCCAAGAAGCCCAACGAAATATTGTCATCATCTTTGGACGCGGCCACTTGATCAGAACAGAACTTTTGTTGTTGACAAGACTGACCGGCTAATGTCAAGGCGACTGTGGGTGTGCCAGAATTGGGACTTGTTAGCGTGAACGAGGCAAAAAATCGTTCATAGTTTTGCGTGTCACATTCATATCCGTTCTGTCCTTGTTTTGTGCATGCGATTGTGGCGAATGGTGAGGTTGGGTCTCCTTGAACCACGTATTCCGGGGGGAATTGGACAAGTGCATGATAAGAATTGGTTTTTGCTGCTGTTGCACTTGTACCACTTACATTTACTTGTAACAGTTGTCCTGGTAATATGTCAGACACTACTTGATAGCAGCATTGCTCTAATAATAATGGTAAATTGAAGGAGATACTCGATTAATTACTGAAATTAGCTATCATGTTCAACTCAATAATAACGCTGTCTCATACGTAATATAATCGTTCCAACATCCCATGTGAATAATGCATAAATAAATTTATACAGAAGATATATACAACCTCACATGACCAAGAATATTCGTGTAGTTTGATTGAATTTTTTCTATTTCACTATCGCATTCCCTCCAATGTCATTCATCATTATGATCAGAAAAAACTTACGTGCATCAACCGTCAACAACAATATCCCGACAAAGAATAAGATTGATCTAACCAATGATAACCATTGATCTATGCATTTTCTCATTTTCTCTACTATATATCTACTGAAATATTTTCGTTTTTCGTCGACCAGAACTACCGAAACAATCTCATGTTAGTAATTGGACAAATGAGTTTTGCATTGATATATATAAAATTGGAAGTTGACATACATTTTTTATATAATAGGTCGTGTGCGGGTGGCGAATATTATCTGTTATCATATAGAAATAAAATCAGCAATTATTCTTATTAAATTATTTTGAATTATTGTTGCAATGGTTTTTCTATTTGTCCAATACAAAATATCTAAGGTGTAAAAATGGAAAAAGAATTAGTAAAAGTAAGCACATGTACAAGGGACGGCGAAAATTAAGAAATAAACTTTAACCAAGAATATGCGTATTACCTTTGTTTGATATTTACTTCAAGAAAGAGAAATGAAATGACAAAATGTACACTCACACATGAGACACGACACAAAACTATCTCTCTTGTAATATGTATTATATAAAAAGAAGAAAAGGTAAAAAGTGGTCGTTATCTATTGTTTTTTATGTCTTTTTGGAAGATATGAAATATATAGCAGTTCTGCAGGAAGGTGCGAGTGTGTGGTAGGCACGCTACCAGCAGCAAGTAATAATACCAATAAGCAGGCAAGTGTTTCAAACACAATGTAAAAAGAGAAGAGAGCGAAAATGAGCCGTGTGTGAAAGAGAAGAAAGAGAAGTTGTTAAGGGGTGGGTGAAATGGGGGTTGAATGTAAAAAAGGGCAAAGGGAAAAAGAAAAAAACGAGAGAAGAAATAACTTGTTCATGTAATTTGTATATTTTAAAAGCAAATTCTCGTATTCTCGTATACGACCGTTATTACACTAACTCTAACCTTTTCTATAGTGGGTAAAAAAATTAACTAATTATAGTAAAACGATAACCGGTTTTATCATATTCGGTTGGACTATAACGATAATTTTCGGTGATCAACCGATTTAACTAGCCAAAAATTATCAAGAATGGGCCAAATCTAAATTGTTTTGGGAGTCAGAAAGATCATGGAATTTTCCGAAATCTCCGTAAACCGTAAATATCCAAACTTCTTGTCTACAGAAAAGGGTAGTTTTTCGCGAGATGAATGTAGCGAGACATGGTTTTGAAACCAAATATTTCAGCATTAATATTATAAATTTCCGAAAGACGATATTGATTTCCAATTTGAAATCAGAAACAAAATGAAAATTTGAAATTGAAATTGAAAACGCAAACGAACTCCATGTATACTCATTCAACGACAAAATATTTAGACATACAAACAAGCAAAAACAAAACAAGGTACATGCATTATGACCCTTACTCGTAAACTATTGAAAATATAGACACAACGACAAGGTTTGATGAATAAAAATTCGTGGAGAGATTTCGGAGGTTGGATTAATCCAATCCAAATCTCTGTGTGAAAAACTTTTTTTCCTGCGAATTCATTCTGAGATTTCACTGTCAACCAAAACAACAAGCACAAGTACCTTTCATACCATGAAAGGAAATCATATTATAAGAGGCAATGGCGATATCTCATAAATAAATTGCAATACATATCTTTTTCCCAATAATATTTTGATCAAATGGGCTCGCGAATGGCAAACATTTGGGAGATAAAAAGGTGCGATTATTTTACATATATCAATAACGATATACGCACATGTACATGTACTTAGGCGCGATAATGAAAATAGTCATTAGTGTCATTAGTGTTTCAACTTTGTGTTAACCTTGTGCTGCGAATAGGAACCAATTACGCATTTGTGAAATGAATTACTATCTTCGTTTTTCATTGGCTAACTTGATGTTCAACTACTTTATATGGAAGTTGCATTTATGTATTGTCTTATAATAACGATAAAGTTAGAGCCTTGAATTATCGAAAGTAAATGATTTAATTTTGTTCGTTCTTGCGAGATTTTAAATACATGTATATGTATTCAATGATAGTTGCTGTGAATTATTTTTCCGCTTGTTGTATCATGAAGCTACACATTATAACTTTATTATTAGGAATACAAGTAATTTGAAATTAAAAGAGCAAAACTGACCGTCGAAAAACCACTATCAATAAAAATAAAATAAAATTTCATAATAATGATGATATATCACATCTGAATAACCTTTCGACAACTATTTGCGCCACACTTGCACAAAATTTCCCCAGGTTGTAAGATCACATTATACGGATTCCAACTGCGATTCTTCTCCTTCATCAAATTCATTTCTTTTTTGTCGCGTAATCTTATATAATCAAAGGTCAGTTCCTCACCAGCTCTGATATAACGCCGAGAAAAGAACGCGATATTCGGCATATATATATTCGGGTTATCAGTCATCACCATATACACGACCAGGTTCGGATCACAGCTGTGATTAAAAAATCTCGTAACGTTCCCGTAATAGAACGCGTCGACAGTGTAATGTGCAGGTTCGATAAAGTCCAAATCAAAAAGATATGATTTACCCATTGTACTGTATTTTTCGGCCAATCGTTCCGATTCTTGTTTTGTGATTACATGTCCGGTGTATATGTCGATAAATGTGTTGGTTGGTATCTCGATTGACGATTTTACACCCCATCCGGTGATTTTAGTGTCGTATATTTCGAGAGGGATTTTTCTGCCATGTTGAATTACTCGGTTCGAACACTTTGAACCACATAAACAGGCCGAATTACATTCTTGGATTATTGTTGAGGGAATCAAGGTAGGCTTTCCTTTTATGTTGTAAATAAAACTATGAAATGAATAAGTAATTCAAAAATGATAATCAAAATATTTTTTTGTTATCTACCACCTTTATGATAATAAGGCTTATAATTATTCTCTTCCAAGCATTCACATCTATTGCCAGGTTTTCCACATTGACCTGGTTCACAATCGCATCCAATCAACACATCTAAATTAGGAGGACTGACTTCAGCTGAATACGTGAATCCGTCAATATAGAAAAAGTCTATGGGTCCATTGAAACCATCGTTGTTGCCTCGAATAGCTACTGGTACTTCAGTGCGGATAACATCGTTCTCAACAGGAACAATCAAGCTATTTGGGACAACGAATGACGACGATGATGACAACGATGTCGTGGCATCCGTAGCTGAAGTCGAGCTGGACAATGTTTCTCTTGTTTTATTAATATGCGTCGATGGAACTTTCAATTTGGAATTTTTTATTGATGTAGAAGGATCCTTTATCGTTTGCGTGTATGCATGTGTACGTAAAAATATATAATTATATATTTAAGATTTCTAATGGAATTTTCATACGATTATAATAATTAATTACCTTTTTAGGACATTGTTTTCGAGCGAAAAACAACTTTTCTTTCCCATTGATTCCATTATCAGTAAGTTTAGTGATAGCGTCATCATCGTCTGATATTAATATACGATAACTGCCCTTGTCAACAAAATATACTCCTTTAACGCCTTCGAGTTGAATTCGTTGTTGTGGCTGCTCTTGCTCCTGTTCCTGCTGTCCGTCCCATTCTTTTCTTTTTCCTTTACCTTTCTACATCATGAAAGAGTTAAAGAAAAAATTTTCTTGAACGCGTCTTTCGGAAAGGACGCGTCGATAAAAATAGTTAAAAAAATGATACTGACTTTACTTTTAATGACATCAATTTCGTTATCTACTTCACTCGTATTATTGTTATTATTATTATTATCATCGACATTGATATTGTTGATGTTGTTGTTAAGATACATGTTCGAGTCGGAGTCGTCTTCGTCTTCGTTATTGATGTTTTTTCTTTGGCTTTTGATGTTGTTATCGCGTAAATCATCATCATGATCTTCATCATCACTACTTATAACGATAACATCATCACTTCTATTTTTATGTTTATTATTAATGTTTGGTTTTAGTTGATGTTGATGAGTATCATTAATACCATTGCTAGATGCAAGTCGGTGACGGTTATCTTCTCTGATTGGTATATAGACTTCAGGATATTGTGCTGGTTTCTTGCTCATCTTAGCATATACATGTGTGTGTGTGTGTGTATATATATATATACAGTATATTTATTATTTATTTGTGTGATGGTAAAATATGATAAGACAAAAATTATTAATGATAAATGATTTTGTCATTAAGAAAAATTCAAGACTAGCTCGAAGTTAAAATACACGTTCTCTTAAAGTTGGTAGACAAAAAAAGAATAATACTTGTTAAGAACAAAAAAAGAGAAAGAGAAAACAAAAATTTTTAGTAAAAATAATTGTAGGTGGCAAATAATAATACTGTTATCTGATTTCTTGTTGGTAATTGGTTAATATAAATATATTCTATTTGTCTGTGTAACAATATTTTTACTTCTTATAGAAATGATCATCGTTAGTAATTATAGGACGTGAAAGTAAAATAATTGGTGTGATAATTCCAAAAATTCCGTTGTATTACTGAATATCATTTCCAGTATTTTAATAAAATTAAAAACTTTTATATAGAGAAAACTTGTATTTTTCATATTTTATTAATAATTTTTTTGATTATTTTATTTTTTATAAAATTTTTTTGGCATATTTTTGCATATTTATTTCTAATTTTTATAAGTTTAATTTGTTTTATTTCTAAATTAAAATAAAAATATAACATTTTTAAATATAATTAAAAATTTCTAATTTTTATTTATAAATTGTTCAAAATATTTGATTTATTTTATAATTAATTTTGTAATTTTATTATAAAAATTTTATATTTTCAGAAAGAAAAAAATTTGTTATTAATAATTAAAGATAAAATATTAGTTTATATTTTAACACTTTTTTCTTTTTGTATCTTGATATTATTTCTTTAAAAGTATTAATTTTAATAGCATCAACTTTTGTTATTGAATAATTTTTAAATATATTTATATTATTATTTTTATTTAATATTCTATATAATAAGTGTGAAAGATTTTATAAATGAATATTATTGTTATTATTAAGATAAATATTTTAGAGTTAAATACAAGTTATTTATTTATATATTCTATTTATTATAATTATTACTCAAAGTTTTTGAATAATAAAATAAAAAAGAAGAATATTTATAAATATGATTACTCAATTAATAACTTTTTATATTAGTTATAATATACTTTTAGTTTTTTATTATCATATTATTTTAGTGATAATATAACTTTAAATATATAATAATTAAATAATTACTTGTAAAATAAACAAATATTTCACTGCACTCTGTCACAGTTAATTTTTATTATTTTTAATTTTCTTAAAATTAAGATTTTGAACTCATTTTCTTTTATAACAAATAAAATAGTTATAATTAAAATTATTAATTATTAATAGTAATAATAATTGATTATTAATAATCAAATTTTTGAATACAAATACTAAATTAATCATTTGTCTATAATAGATATTATATATTTATAAACTTTCAATCTATTACTTTAAAATAGCTTAATATTTAATAATAATATCTTGATATTTAATAATTTAATTCTTATAAAATATTACTATTTAATTCATTTTGACAAATAAATCAAATTATTAGAGTATCAAAATATTATTTTTTAAATTTGTCAATTTGAGCAAAAATATTATTATTAATTTATTTAGTCAAAATGAATTAAATAATAATATTTTTATTCAAACTAAATTATTGAATATTAAAAATAAAATTATTAAAATAACTAATTATATTTGATATACAAGTACATAATATCTGATATAAAAGTTTAACAATCTATAAAAGATATAAATAATTAGTATTTGTATTATTTTTTGTATTATTACTATTAGTAATCTTTATAGATAAAAATCTTTACTATATAGTAGATAGTGACTATATGTATATGAAAAAATAGACAAAATATAATATTATTTTTTAATATTATTATATATTAATTAAAATGCTAAAAGATTTACTAAAAATTTAATTCATATAAAAAATTTTTTTTAATTATATCAGACAAAAATTCAGTTTTTTATATTGTTATTATTTTATATGATTTAAGTTATTTATGTATTTATTCATGCATTTTTATTAACTTAAAGATAAGAGATATTAAGTTTTTATAATAGGAGAGACTGAAAACTATTATTAAAGATAGATAATATGTATTTATATTATGACAAACTAGAATAATATTCAATAACTTTACTAAGTTTTACATGTTTATTTTAGAACTTCAAAAGTTATAATATTGTCATCATTTGATATTTTGGATCACATATAAAATATTATGTAACATAATTTTGATAATTATTTATATTTTTTTTATATTTTTTTATTTATAATTTTATTTATAATTATTTAATTTATCTAATTTACATATGATTTATCAAAAACACCAATTAATTCTTTTTAATATTATATTATTTATTTTATTATAATATTATTGGATCTAAATCTATTTTATTTTAATTAATTTCGTTTAATATTAATTAATATAATACTAATATTACTCTAATTTAAATTGTATCACTTAGATTAAATTAGTATTACATTTATCATTTCTTGACATTATACTTCTTTCAAATTAATTTTATAATTATTTTTAAGTAATATTACTGTTACAGCAATTCTGAATAATGAGTTTCACTGAGAATCACTATAAGTATATGATGTTGGGAGAGAAACAATTAAATTTAAGTAAAGAAAATGAATTATAAATATTAGCAAAGGTTTCTAAGGCCTGTACCAATATCTATAGATATTGTGTTTAAAGATCTAAATTATAAAAGTAATTTAAAAAAAGGTAAAAATATAAAGAAAAGAATAAAATAAATCAAAAAATTTATAATAATTAATAAGTGAAGCCACTATTAATCAAA
>CAJVPL010000596.1:0-22778 GCA_910591945.1 Ambispora gerdemannii | reverse complement strand
AATTTTTTAATTTATTTTATTCTTTTCTTTATATTTTTACTCCTTTTTCAAATTACTTTTGTAATTTAGATCT
This sequence comes from Ambispora gerdemannii, assembly GCA_910591945.1. Lineage (NCBI taxonomy): Eukaryota > Fungi > Glomeromycota > Glomeromycetes > Archaeosporales > Ambisporaceae > Ambispora > Ambispora gerdemannii. The sequence continues at coordinate 22,705 of CAJVPL010000596.1, read as the reverse complement.
TTAAATACACAATATCTGTAGATATTGGCACAGACCTTAGAAATCTTTGCTAATATTTATAATTCATCTCTTTACTTAAGTTTAATCACTTCTCTCCCAACATCATATGTTTATAGTAATTCTCAGTGAAACCCACTATTCAGAATCGCTGTAACACTATATAAACTTTTAATTTTTACTAAATATCATAAATTGTAAAGTTATAGCTTATATTTAGAGCTACAAATCAGTATATAATATTATATGCTGATCTTTAATTAAACTCGAACCAGACTCGAACTCATATAATGGTTCAGTTTGAGTTTAGTTTGAACTTTGAATCTTTCTTGAACTCAAGTTAAAGTCTGATTTGAGTTTGATTCAAATTTTGAACTGAACTCAAATCTGAGCAAAAGTCCAGTTTGATTCAGTTCATAGAAACACTAATTGTGATTCACTCAAACAACTGATTTTTAAAGTTATATATTAATTTTTTGAGATATACTGTATCTTAGAGCATTAGCAAATTTTTTGAGATTCTTGTCAGTCAGTTATTCATTTTGTCTTCTATATAAAGTGTTTTAAAATTTGTTTCTTAATTGTTAATAATCATTTCAAGTATACTTTTTATTTCAAATTTTAATATCTTTTTGATATATTTGAACATGGTGAATGCTTCTAATGCTTCAAATAATGAGTAAAGATACAATTCCAAAGTCTACATATTTATAAGTTTGTTTATAAAAGAAAACTGGAGTTCATTCTTCTTCTAGATTGATTTTAATACTGTTATTAAATTTTTTCTTTTTTTTTGATATTTTACAGTTATTCAATTATTCTGATAATTAAATATTAGATAGATTTATTGATTCAAATATTGTTCTTTAATTTTTAATTCTTCTTTATTTTCTGATTTAATTGATTTACTATTAGAATTATCAGAATTTTCCAAATCAATTTGATTATTTTATTTATAAATATACTTGATTAAAACTTTATTTTTATATTTAGTTTATTTAAAGATCATAATACTTTTCTTCAAATTGATATTTGCATTAATTTTGTACAAGAAATCCATATTTATAACAACAGTATATGTTTTTACTTCAGTAATATCAGCTTGAGTTAAAATTACAATAATAATTGATAAGTCATTAATAGCTCTAAGTGATTGTTTAAATTGTTTATTAATATCAATCATAAAAAAGTTTAATTTTTTTTGTATCTTATATTCTGGCTTTTGAGAAAATGATATATTTAGAAATATTAGTATTAATAATAAGATTAATTATAATTCTTCCAATCTTTATATTATATCAAATTGAAGTTATTTTCATATTTTGATTTAATATTCCAGCTTTCTTTCTAAGATGAATTTGAGATGGTTTTCTGAGAACTTTTGACAGTTTAATTCATTGAACAAGTGAAATTTTAATTAATTAAGTCATTGTAATATTAGTTTTCATATTGGTCAAGTCTTCAACAATATTATATAAAATTGCTTTTATAACAAGAACTGAAAGAATTGCTTTACCTTTCTTTCACTTGGGCTTAATTTTTTAATATTTTCTGATATAGAAATATTAAAAGAATCTGTATTATCTATATTTTTATTTTCAATAAGAATTATATTATTTTTTTCTTCACTTTTAACTTGTTTACTTTTAATAGATTTTTTATAAGTGAATTGTATTTTTTAACTGTTTTTTGCTTCTTTTCATTTGCAAGATAGTCATATTTAGCTAATATTGAGTTGCTAATATTGTTTTGCTTCTTATATATACTTTGCAAATTTGAATTTAGCACTTGAAGTTGTATAAGAAGAGCTAAATTAATTTGATTCTATATATTTGTTGAAGAAGATGATTTATTTTATTGTAATTTTTTTGATTATTATTAAACAAATTTTGTTGATAATTATTATTTTCAATGCTTGTAAACAGAAATTTATAAATAGTTAATAAATTTATAAACTTATAAAGTAAAATAATTATACTTAAAGATTTGTCAATAATTTTTATTTAATTTTAATTTTGTCAAAATATATTAATATAATTTTGTAAAAATCTTTTTGTTTCAATTTTTCTTTATTTATTCAAAATTTTCTTTTTTTAATCTTCTTTATTTTTTTAATTTCTAATATAATTTCTTTTTTAATTAAATCCTTTTCTTTAATTATATACTTTATATATTTTATTATTTTGCTTTTTCAAAATACATGATTTCATTTAAATTTTATATATTTATTATTTATAATATTTTATCTCCTTAATATAATTATAATTTCTATAATTATATAAATTCAAAAATATTATAATTATATTCTTTTATAATTATTTAGTCTAATTTTATTTATATGTATTTCTTTAATTATACTTTTAGAAAAGTAACTTATAACAATATCTTATATTGTTCATATAAATAATACTTACTTATATATAATATTATTATTATTGATACTAAAATTCCAGAATGTGCTATTTGAAAATAAATTAAATATGATACAAATCATCTAAAAATATCAATATAATATATGTTTTAAATGTTATAAGTTCTTTAACTAGAATGTTAATCCAAATTTAATCTACAAATATTATATTTTAATTATAATTATGGATTAACTTTGAATTAATTTTCTAGTTAAAGAGCTTATAACATTTAAAACATATAATATCTTGATATTTTTAGATGATCTGCATCATATTAGTGCTCAAACCGGATCGGGTCCAATTCGTAATCTGATCTGGAACGCACATTCAGTCAGATCGAATTGTGATCAAATATGATTCAAAATATTTCGGATCAGCCTAAAAATCGTTATTTCTCATTCAATATTAATTGGAATTAAATGAAAATTTGTGGGTATATACACAATTACATTTCGAATAACTCTACTTAGACACCAAATACATGTGTCTTAGTAAAAATAAAAGTTATTAACTAAAAATTATTTTATGATTCATTTTTTTCCAAAATAAAATTTACAACAAATATTGACAAACTAGTTGAATTTTATATTGAATAATATCATAATCTTGATATATCATATTTATATAATAAATAAGTATATACAAGATTTATTTAGTAAACTCAGTTTATAGAAATAGTTTTACTATAACTATTCCTGAAACAATTTTTTAATATTAAAAAATAAACCTATATTAATAATAAATATGTGACATATTCAAAAAGTTTTGATACAGCACTGATAAATTTTTTATTTACATAATAAATAATTCTATACCTTCAAAATGATTTCTATTAACCTTTATATAATATCTTAGTCTTCTATATTAAACTCTTGAACTCTTTCAAAACACATTCTTATTTTAGAAACTAAAAAAGTTACAGGGAGCAAGATTAGAACTGTAGGAAAGGGAATAAGAAAGCGATATAACTTGTTCTTTCTGAAGATAGCTGGTAACAACTTTTGCTTTGTGTGATACTATATAGTAAGTGTGTGAAGAATTTATTTGGTACATATATTAGTGACAGAAATTTCCTTTTGCAAGATAGTTCCAATATATCAATTGAGATGGAAACCACCTGCTGAATACTATCAATAGTAATATGAAATTTTTCATTTACAGATTTTCAATAAGATTATTATTTGAAGATGTAACAGTTTCGCAGAAACGTCCAGAACGAATTGCATCTTCAATGCTTGATTGTTCAGCTTCGAATACTTCAATTCAGTGATAAATAGTACATTTGGATAGTGCCTTGTCTCCTTTAGCTATAACCAACTCCTTATGGATGTCAGCAGCCTCTTTACTATTTTTCCAGCATATCCAGATGTAGTATCGCTGATTTTATGAGTTGAATTTTCCATCGTTACTAGTGGACGAAATTAAAATTTTTCTTTAGAATTATCAAATCAACATGTGCCAAATTATTATTATTAATTGTATATTACACAAGCTTTAATATGCATGCTTTTAAATTTGGTTAGGTTAGATAATTGTTGAGATAATTGGGCAGTGTCAAAACTTTTTGAACGCTCCACGTAATAAGGTGGAAATAATATTCGTATGCACTAGCTCTTTACAGCAAGAACCTTAAGTGAAAAAACTACACAATTACAAGTGATTCTAGGCATCCGGACTATTAGAAAAATTTTTTCAAAAATTTACTATATCGAGAGTTTATTGGTATTTATCTTCGACTATTTTGGACTGAACCTATATCAGGCTTTTAATTAGTCTTTATTATAACAAGCGTTTACAATGATGAGAGTCACTTGTACCATAACCCCACCCCACATAATTTATATTTGTGTTTTAATTCATGAATTGTGTAAAAATATAAAGCAGAGTCACTTACTTAATTTGGAGTGCAATTACAAAAACAATTCTGTCTTTTTCAACGTTTAACTTTCTTCCCAATTATCAAGCTTTTCTTATGCAATATTTCAACTTTTGATTCTTATGCAGCGTTATTCAATAAGCATATTAGAAAAATTACGTCAAAATAATTTTCAAAATATGTGCACGAATTAAATTTTTTATATTTCGATACTACAGCATATTTCTAGTAATAGACCAATTATGTACTCAGGGTGTAAATTCCAGACAACATCTCTTATAAAAATGTGCTCTATACTCCAAAAAATTTGGCAAATACTATGCATATATTTCAGCAAAAATCAGTAAGAATTTGTGCACACTAATTTCAGACACTGACTAAATTCCCGTTTAAATTCCAGAAAATGAACTTCATTATACATTAAACAGAAAAACTGTTTATAACACTTCGTTAAATTGGATGTTCTAGTGATGTACCAATTTTGGAAACCTTCACTTTATGTAATCGATCATTTGTTAAGTGGACTTATTTATTAAAAAATCTAGATTGAATTTCAAGCCGTAAAATTGGTCAAATTTAGTCACACGTGTACATTTACTTTTACTATTAGCGTTAGCAAATTTGTACATTCAAAAAAAGAACCCTATATCTTTCAATTATAATGGGATAGCAATTTTTGTGAAACTCTATATATTATTCTTAACTGTTGAAAAATAGAGATTGCAAGAAAATAATTGCTTGAAGGAAAGCGTAATTTTGATATTTCAAAGTAGTCTGTGATACACTAGATACATGTAGTTAATTGTGATCTATGAAGCCTTTCGGGATATTTAAGAGGTTGTTTTTTATATTTTATGAGGATAATAAAATATATGCATTCAGCTATTTTTACTTTTCCATATATCATTGATACGTCCAGCTTTTCTGCTACGCATGACAGTTGCATGTAGCACCTTATCAGACGAGAGCTAAAACCAAAGTTATAGTTACTTTGTGCCTTAACATTTGATAGCAATAAGCATATTTATTAACCCTTAAAATCATTTTGTGTGACAAATTTTTGATACCGCAAAAAAAGCTTTTCCATATCTTTTGAAATGACAGTCATATGATATTGTCTCGCTGATATACACCAAGTCCATAAAAATAAATACGTAACAGTTTCCCGATTTGTGCATGTGTTTCCTTTGAACGCTACACGTCAATACCATTTCACTGCATGATAGATATTTGCGTAGTGTAAATCTCATTGATTACATTGAAATAGAAATCGCTGAGCGTCAATTTTGTTTTGACATATCCTGCTAAAGCAGCTTTTTTTTTTAGCCCATTTGAAAGCATCGCCAGCATTAAAAGGTCATTCATTATACATGTAGTATAATAGTTCGGTTAAATAGAGTTGCCGAAACTCATTACGTATTCGCTGTTTTTTCTGTCCATTTGGTTTCTAATTGTAGTTTCCTTCAGAGTAAAAAAAGTCCAAGTTGAATCTGCTAACAGATCATGTAATTTTGTGGCAGCAACTTTGCGCCAAAATCTGCTTGCTTTTAATCAATTTGCGTACCAATTCCAAAATTATACAAAAAAATAAATATTTGTGCTCGTAAATCCACTTCATTGAATATCTCTTTAGCATTTAATTACCAGAATTCTGTTCGCTCGACTGTTCATCGCGTTGCTATACACGTCCAAATGGAATTCGCTCGTTTTAGATTGACATGAATTCTATATTTTTAGCCATACCGATACGTATCGGTATTGTTTTTTGGGATATTTTTAGTATTTCTAGAAAAGGAATTATCTTTATGATAACGATAAATGGTTAATCAGTATTAGCGTTAGTAATCGATATTACACACATCAAATTGTTGATATGTGTATCATCGTTATCTTTACCGAGAGTTGACTTCCATTACGTACTGTGCATCGAATGAAAGTTTATTCTATTTACAGTATATCAATAACAGTGAAAAACGTTTAACAACTTAATTTCTTCTGGCAATCAAAAAATTTCCTCGAGTTTGATACATGTTCATCTTTTTTAGTCTTAAACATCCTTTTTCTTATTGCCAATAAGATTGGTCCAACTACCATCTACATTCTATATAGAATCCACATTAAATGAAGTTCATCAATATATTTACATTGTTTTTCTAAATGGGGTGAGTCAATAGAAACGGTGCAAGTCATATGATAATTTACTATATATTTTACACCGTTTCTATTTCACACAACCCAAATATAATCAAAATTACATATATGCTCTCATCTTAACCAAATTCTTGCGCGCTTACAAAAGTAAAATAATCACTTGTATAATGTTTTTGTTTTATTATAGGAATCAATTCAATCTAATCGAAACATGTTGAATATTTGCAATTAAAAATAATATCGAAAGCACGACTGATGAAATAAATTCAAATCTGATTACCATAAAGAACAAATTCTCCGTGTAGTATCATCAGAAAGAGGATGATCTAATAATTGATGTAACTTGTCGTTTGTCAACTATGACACGATTGAAAGTTAATTCAATTTTGGATTATAATACTAAAATGGGTTACCGTATTCTGCCGGAAATAAGCCACTTTTTGATCTCTGAAAAACGAGATGGCGCTTATTTCTGTACATTCCTCCTAATTCAAAGTTATCGCCATTTAAGGCAATTTTTATAGTGGTGGTGCTTATCGTTATTAATTGTTTAATAATCTTTTTGAATGGCGCTTATTCCCAGCAGAATACGGTACCACACATTCTAACTTCGAAAATATATGGGGATGAGTCAATAGAAACAAAGCAAATTATATATGTCTTTCATATATAATTTGCTTAGTTTCACCCCCATATTCACCTGAACTAGTGATGTTAATAAGTCAAGGCTGAGTCTGAAACTGGCTTCTAAACCCCTAATTAGGTAGTCCAGCTTTTGTTCGGACTCCAGTCTCAAACCTAAAAAAGAACAATTCACATGATTTTTTGACTGATATATGTAATTGTTGTGTAGAGCAGTAAAATATCCAAGTCCAGTGATTTATTCATTGTAAACATCTCGATCGATTGTTGCATGAAATCACATTTATCAAACGACAATTCCAAACTGGGACTTCTATGGAATCAGACACTTGACATCTCTAACTGATGCTCACTTTCTGTTCTTTTAAATGTATTCCAAATTACATCGTGTAATTTAATATAATTCTCTTTCGTTAAATTATTCACAAAGATAAATATATTCGAATTAACGACATATCGATAATGCTTATGGTTTCGCCTAATAAACAATCGCATCTTGGACATAGTTAAAACACGAAGTCTAATCTGACTTTATCTAGTTTTTAGTAACAAGTCATCGTGAAATTCTGTATAAACTTCCAAGAGTAGAATACGTTATCTTTTTATTACATCGTATAAATTACTTTATTCCAAATACCACACAGGTGAAATTTTTAAGAGTGAAACAAAATTCCTCTTTGGCCAAATCGTAGACGAGTCAAATGATTTTTTCGTGTTACCTTCCCTTAATACAGTCAACTCGGGGCAAGGATTGCAGACAATGAAGGTGTTATCTTGTTCTATATGTGAAGAAAAGTTGGAAGTTTCTGGTATTGAGATGTGCATTTACGCCGTGGTGAGATAATCAATAAAACACAAACAAATTTCACGCTCTAAAAGTTGAATATTGGAAAAAGGTCTTCAAAGTATATAAGATAGGTATATAAGTACAGCGATGGAACACTAAGCCCCATCTTTCCATGATTTTATGAGATGATAGTAAAAAACAGAAAGATCAATAATATTTGTAATGTATTGTAGACCAGTATGCGTACCGGTACATGTATGCATAGTTATAAATAGGATATTATCGTTATTTCTAAACTGTTGATCGTGTCTTATGATAATTTTTTATGTATTACAAAAAATAAAATACTATATATGAAAATGAAGCTGAGGAATAATACAAAGCAAAAATATGAGCTCGCAAAATACAATTATACATTCAATGCATGCATTTTCTTTAAAACAAATATATATACTTTGTCCCACAACATACAAAATTAATTCGGAATATGATCAAATCGTCAACGATTGCTCAATAAATTATTCTTTTCAATTAGGTGTAGATGTCGAAGGTGCTATTCACTAATTACGGACGTTGTATATCCAATCGGGGACTAACCCATATTTCCCAATCATTTTTAGACTTTTCATCACCATATAATTTCAAGGCTAAAACCACTAGTCGATATGATCCGTTCGGCACTTCTACATTACGTTTACCATCGACGGTATCCACTTTTCCGTTCCAGATAATTGGAGTGGCACGTTTGGGACCGGTCTGTTGATTTCGTGCAACGTAATAACTTACGCCACAGATTGAAATTTTACCCAACGAGCCTGGAACTACATCAGCTCCGATTTGAACATCATGTGGTGACAGCTCTGTGCTCTCGACACTATCAACTTGAGGAATTCGTCGATATAATCTGCCAAGTGACCTTTTTGATTTTGACTTGGATTTTGATTTTGACTTTGACTTGGATTTTGATTTTGACTTTGACTTTGATTTTGATTTTGACTTGCCTTTTTTCTGGCTATTTTTTGTGTCAGAAGAAACTGAAGCAGGTGTTGATGGTGGTAAAGAGGAAATGGAGCTATTTAGTCCTCCAACGTTCGATTGAATTTTGGTGTCTGCTGGAACTACATCCACGGACAAAATACGAGTTCCTTGTCCAAGACGTACAACTAATATTGGATCATCGTCTTTTTGCAAAGTAAAAGTCACATTTTGCTTGCGATCTGTATAGATGTCAGCATCCTTTGTTTGAATGAACGGTGTACCGACAGAAGTATCAAGAATTGGAAGTGTTTTATAGATTCCTTTCATTCCCATATACGGAACACTATACGATTTGTTATTGGCTTTATCCGTGAAGAGAATAAGTCCCGAGTACAAAAAGTATGCATCGTTATCCAAATCAGGTGGTGGCTTGATTGTAACTTTAATACTCTTTAATTGTCCAGGTCTAAGCTCGATTGACGATTCTGAAATGTTTACCTTAGCAAACGAGTTTTGGAATATTGGTTGTTGTTGTGGCACAAATGATTGCGAAAAATTATATCCATTTATTGCTTGTGCTCCAACATGTGTAACTGTAAGTTTCACGGTGTTTTTTCCAGAGTTTTTGATTTTTATTGTGTTTCGAGCTTTGTGATTCGCGGTGTCATTTAATGAGAGCTTAGGAGGCGAGATGCTGATAGTTGAAGATAATGCATCCAATAAATTAACTAGTCCAGCCCCTTGTTTGTTAATCGATGTTTGCGGTCGTGTCTGACTTGTTGCATTAAATATTTGAATTGGATGCGCAGTATTCATAAACAATTTTTTCGTTTCACTTGCATTCAATTTACCCTTTGCCTCGAAGAGAATCGCCACACAACCTGCAAAATATGGTGATGCCATACTCGTACCCGAGATTGTTTTATAAGAACCAAGTTTTACGGGATAAGTGCTAAAAATTTCACCCCCTGGCGCAGCAATTTCAGGCTTGATGTCCAACTCATTCGAGGGTCCAAACGAACTGAAGGATGATATTTTTCCAGCTTTCGGATTCGCAAATGGAAAAGTTTCCTTGGAAAAGGTAACCGTTACATTCTTGTTCTTCTTTATTTGATTGAATATAAATTCACCGCTCTCTGCACGAATTAACGCGGCTGGAATTTTGGCATCTACAACTGGTGGGAAAAGCACGGAAATGACATTATCGTAGAATATGATTCCGACCGCACCGGCTGTCTGAGCATTCGCCAATTTTTGTGTGAACGGACAGCCTCCACGTCGAATCAATGCTATTTTTCCGGTTAGAGAATTTGCTGGTTGAGCTTTGCATGCGTCCTCGGTCACATTGATGCTATCACTTGTGGCTACGATTTCGGGATTTCCGCTAATATTGAATCGTGTTAAGTTCTGAGTCGAGTATTCAATCTTCTTGTCGGATGCAGAACTGATGGTGAGATAATATGATGCGAATTTCGAATTCTCAACTGCGGAGACCGAAATCGCGCTCAGTGCCACACCAGGTGCTTGAGTTTGGAAAATCCCTTGATCACCATCATTGCCAATTGCAGCTACTATAACGACTCCCTTAGCAATCAGTTTTTCAGCGGCCGCTGCTGCAGGACGCTCTGCCCAACCACCACCACTAGCTCCAAGTGAAAGATTGATGATATCCATTCCATCTTTATATGCTCGTTCCATTGCTTTAATCACCAAGTCATTAGCCGATGTGCCATTGCATCCAAAAATTCGGTATATTCCTAACGTCACTAAAAATTAGAATAAAAATGATTAATTGACACGTGTGATCAATCAACTACATGTAGATGGATAAAAAAAATACTTACCACCGGGTGCGACACCAGTAAAATTTTTGACCTTATCATCAGCTGCGAGAATACCAGCCACATGCGTTCCGTGTCCGGAACATTGATCCAATGGGTCATCGTCACTTTGCGGTGCATTAGTGCCATTGAACGCGTCACCGACAAAATCATATCCATATTGAATTTTGCATCCTTTCGTCTTATAACAATTACCAAATGCTGGATGTGTATAATCAATGCCAGTATCAATTATTCCAACCTGATATATATGATTATTAATTATTAATTGATTTTTGATTTTTGTGTCATTTATCGGATCGGATTGAAAACGAGCGATCCTCATTCTCTTACCTTGATATTTTTTCCTCTGTATTTCGTTTTTGCTTGAACCTCGGCAACTCCGGTCAATTTATCGGTATAAAAAAGTGACGGAGAAACTTGACTGTCATTGATATTGTCATTCACAAGTATTTTCGGGCGATTAACAACCGACTACAGTATACATGTATTTAATTAATAACTAATCAGGAGAAAATAACACTGTTTCAAACATAGTCACTTCGTACACACTTACCACAGGCTGGATACTCTTTACGATACTCATACTGTTCAACTTGTCCAAATCGTCCTGACTATCAACAGTGATCGTCACAGCATCAAGTAACTCGTCAAACGAGTTTCTTAGTTTGAAATTTACGCCCGACAATTTGATATTTCCTAAAAATTTTTGTGCAAGTGACGAAATTGATTGGCCATCCATGTCTAGAAAGTCGGCGACCTTAAAGTTCGATATTTGTGGTAGTACTAATTTGTCATATTCGACAAAGTATGTTTGCGAGAGGAACGAGAGATGCTCAAACGGTTCTATTTTCACTTTTGTTGCCGAGACTGTAGATAGGAGCGAAGAGTATAGGAGTAGTAGTGTGATCACTAGTGACGAGCGTTTTCGCATTTTGCGGATGTGTATATTATTATTATTATTATGTATTATTATTAAGAAATATTGATGTTTTAATAGTAATAGTGCAATAAAGAGTTACTATTGTACAAAAAGCAAAAATCTTCTATAGTTAAAGTGGTATGTGCAATGATAAAATGCAAAATAAAAAACTATGTTTGGTTAGGGGGAAAAATCGAAAATAAAAAAAATGCAAATATATAGAAAACGCGCCAGGCGTTATTAGTTTCAAAGTAATAATAGTTTGGCAATGATTCGCTTGTTTTTTTCGCAGTACTATGAATACTGGTGCAGCAGATACCGGAATAGTCTGTATGACGGTATCTGTAATATATCTAAAAATAACACGACCTTAATGAAACTAAAAAGTCAAATGGAGAAATTCTAATGATCTTGTAAACTCCAAACGTCCTTGCGTTTTTTCACCGAATGCTTTGCTCGTATCTTTGAAGTCGTTCGATTAAGTTAAATGAGTGAATTGCGTAATATAGCGTGTGTCTATGTTTAGGTGGATTTGCGGGCGCGTATTGGTGAAGGTTAAAAGGGTAAAGTAAACGAAACGACAAAAGCTGACCCGAAAGATGACTAACTCTACAATAAGATACGTGTGCACGGTCTGCTTTTGCGTTTTGTCGTTCCGTGAATGTTTACTTTTGCGAGAATTAATTAAGCTCTTGGAGAAAAAAATATATATTCACTTTTTGTTCCTTTTCTTTATATAGCTTTAAATGCTTAATACCTATTTTTGTAATAAAATACTATTTATATGAGACTATTTACATACTAATGTTATCATTTACATGTATTACATGTACATATAACGGGTATAGTAGTATAGTATTCTCCGTTTCACCACAGATTTCGCTATGTAACATGTCGTAATATATCGGCCTATCGCACAAAATTCGACAGAAGATTATTCGATTGTTTTATCGTTATGTACAAACCACCACTTTTATGGAAATGGAACTGTGTGATTTATAATTATGGCAAAATTTAATTATGATTAGAGCTTTTAAGAGATGGAGCGTTGAATTAATGGTTGAAGTTGTACGAGACAGCTACATTTGTACAATGCATTGTGTATTGATGGTATTTTCTTCGCGCATGTACTTAGTCGAATAGAATGAATTGTTTGGCACATGGGACAATACGAACGAATTTAGTTTTTTCTTGTTGGCTTTGTATGTCAATGTTCAATTAATTCATGCGAATTCACATAAAACAAATGAAAAACTGCTGTTTGTTTGTATGAGAAACCTGTTGATTATTTTCATCTGTTTCAACAAAATGAATTGTCATGTCATTGAATTTGAAAAAAAAAATTAAAAAAGAGAAACACGATGCGATGTTAAATGATACACAGGGTTTATCAGTGTTCATCAAATACCTACATGTACATACAGTCAGTACATTAAGTGACGATCTAACACTATTCATCCGTGTACTCCACAAAACAAAAAGGTGTATTTGTATTGTCAAAGAAAAGTGTACACGAATGTTTACGACTGGCAAGGATTTAAAGCGTACCGCTTTGCTAAAAATGTCGGCCGGCATTAATATTTTGAAACAAACCGATTGGCTCATGCATCATGCATACGTATTTGTAAGTGGTCACAAGGAATCAGGAGATTTCATAATTTTTTCGAACTTTGGTAGGATTGGGAAATTTCTCGTCTTTTAGTTGTTTGGCTTTACCTGTTTCACGCATCAGATGATCTCGTCGGAATACGCGCGGATCGATGTAAATATTGTTAGCATTAGTTCGACAGAAATGCATCAGGGTAATCAGTTGATTTTACCTAAAACAATAATGATAAGGTATTTTATATAATCAACGCCGAATACAATAGACTAGCAGTTATTGTAAATTGGCTTTTAGTAGCGAAGTGTCAAAAAAAAACCATAACTTCTAGACTTCAAACAAGACTTATAAGAGTTATCTTTATTTTTATCTATTACATAATTTCAATAAGCATATTTTGATACGATATCATCTGCATTTTTTGAAATGATTTACCTAGCATTATTTAAATAAAAATCTTAAAGGGATTAAAAAAGCTTAAGTAGAAAAATAATCAAGAATTAAGAAATCTTTTTGAACGAGAAAAGCTAAACCGATATCATTATGTGTAAGTAATCAAATGCTGTTCAAACTTTGTATATATAGTGTTTGGTTGTTATAGCAACTTTTCTTAGGGTAACAGTAGCTTAGAAGACCGAGATCTTAGGGGACAACAAGAAGCAAATAAATAAATCTTTTTTTTTGGGAATTGGTAAATAAAATGTTTTTTGTTTTTTGGGAATTGATAAATAAAATGGTTTTTTGTTTTTTGTAAAATACAGAAAAAATAAAAGAGAAGAAAATGCAAATCTACAAAATATACAAGAAGTTTTTGGGGAAAAACATATTTACAGAAAAAGAAGATGGATTCTTTTCGGTAAAAACATTATAATGTACAATTAGATAAGATATTAGAGTAAAAAGTTTTATATGAACGCTGTTTGCATCGAACACAATGAATGTCCATCGCTCCATGTATCGCTTCGTCCACAATTCATATTCGTAATTGCCGAAAAATTCGTTGAGAACTTTGGAAGAATGGCGAAACAACAACTTGAAAAATGACTAGCTTTTTTGACAATTTTGTTTTTAGGGAATGAATCGTGTTAATGCCATATCGGAAAGGGGACATTAAATTGTGCTCGTGAAGAACGTGAGTCTATGTTACCAGACTCGAACCAGGCGAGTCTAAAATGAATTATTAGTTTGGTTTGAATTATAAAAAAAATGAAGGAATGATTGTGTAGAGTATGATGATATTTCACTTTAATTCGAAGAACTCAAATTTAAGTGTCTAAACAATCGAGAACCTCAAAGAGAAAACGACCTGCTCGAAACCGTTCGCCTTTTTATAATAAAATCGTACACATGTAACAATCAAGACAATACAATTCAGTGTGAATGTTGTGCCCCGGACCGAAAATAAAAACCTTATCAAAAACCCCTTTTTATTAAATGCAAGTCTTTCTTACATACACATCATAGTGTCTTGTGAACCCTGTTGTTCTAAATACGTACCCCTGATACAGAGAAATTTACGGACAATGGCAGTTTTGCCTGATTTAAAGAGTCCATGTGGGATGATGATGATTGTGTTTTTCTCGAGCCTATTTTGTCAGCTATAACTTATTTCATTCATTGTCTGCGTTGTAATTTCGAGAAAACGTATATGTAATTATAAATTTCTTAAATTGGCACAAATAGCTTGTTCTAACTTTTACTGGAGAATAATAGATGATCGGCATAAATCTATCCGCATATGGAAATAATTGTATTCCAACTTCCTAATATGGTGTTGAAGTGAATGCAATGAATGATGATTGATTAATTGCCTTTATAATGATATTGTTGGAATAGGCGCTTGTGTAAATGTTCGTGGATATTCGCGAATGATTGCCAGCGGCGCGGTTGAATGCGATTTATTCGTCTATTGTCTTTGGCGCGAAAAAAATGGTGCATGTGTGTCTATTAGAGATTTTTAGAGAATAAAGGCTGCCGGAATTTGCCGAATTGTCTGTCTTTTCGGTAAGATTAATAATGTAGTCTCGTGTGAAAATTCACTCTCTATCGGATCATAAATACTACATGTGAAGATACCGTCGACTGAGATCGGAAGATCTAAAAAGCGTTAAAGGAAAGTTAATCGGAGTGATATTCCAGTTGCTTATTTTGTCTATAGAATACATAAGCATCCAACAAAATTGCTTAATTTCATTCACCGACAGCTTTATTTTGAGTACGTGAAATTTTAACTTTATTCGCGTACAATGAAAACAGAGTATTTTTACTTGATATGGAAATTTAGCCACTATTTAAAACTTCATACAAACTCACGTCTTTGTTTTGACACTTCAAGTCTTTTCTTAAACGTCTATGTATGTAAGTCTGAGAAATAGAGTCAGTGCTATCGTACAAGAATAATTCGTGTGTATCATTGAACAATGCTTCAATCTTAATACGTACGTATGCAGACCAAACATTATCATTATAAAGAATATAGTTAGCATTTTTTTTTTTGACGCTGTCTTTTTTTGATACTGTCTTTTTTGACACTTTTGTTGACGCTGTTTTTTTTGACATTGTCTCATTTTTTGGCACTGTCTTCTTTTTGTTGCTGTCCTTTTTTGCATTGTCTTTTTTTACGCTGTTTTTTTTACATTGTCTGTTTTTTGACACTGTCTTCTTTTTGACGCTGTCTTTTTTTTGTATATGAGGTCTAGATTTATATTTGCAATATTTCATAGTCACATAGCGATACAAATACACTCCAAACTTATCAACAGAAAATAATTTAGTAATAGATATTGTTTCAAGAATTCAATTTTTATTAATCGTTAAAACAACTCACTCTCGTAATGTTGAATGTGTCTGGACACTCACTATCTCGAGAGTTTATTAGTAAATTCACTACAATATAACGAGGAAATTTATTGTTGACTGGTGTTCACTATATCGGGAATTTCACTATATCAAGAGTTAATGAGAGTGAGTTGTTCATACTTTTTTTTACTAAAATTCATTATACGTACTTTTATTTATTGAACTTGTGCATTTGATGTCGTTGGATTTAAACCAACCTTTACTAAATGATGCTTAGTTCTGTCCAGAATTCTCTGTATTTGTATATTATTGCCTGGGTTCTTTGAGGTATGATCAATTTTCGATTCATTATATATTATAGATATTTTGTTGAATTTAATTTCTTTTTCGATTTAAGCTGAATTTTTTGCTGAAAAATACTTATTGTTATATGGTAAAGTTATTATTTGACACATTGATGAAAAATCAAGAACATTCGCATTTTTATATACATGTACATGTACGTATTGCTTGTGTGATTTCGTGATTTTTTGTAATTATTTAACACAAAATTTACATAGTGCTTAATTTTTGTGCCTATTTATGAAATCAAGTAAAAAATACAAATTATTATCCATGGTTTATTTTGCCATGAACTGGCTTGACGCTGTAAGCGAGAGATTATAAAATACGAATACGTTTTTCTCATACACGCGAGAGGGGTATTACATATCAGCATACAATCAAGGCTAGATTTACTGATGAATCGGCAATCAATATCATTAAAATGCAAATCGAGAGAATACTAAGAGTCCGGTCGGTCCAGCTTTATACAGGTCCCAGTTTGGGATTGTCTTGGAACTGTCTTTAATAAATACGATATTTTTATACTTTCCACTGAACTATTTCGCGGATATTTATGAAAGTAAAAAATTCTATGTAGAAATTGAAAATTCGATAAAATTAATCTTTTTCTAAATTTAATACTTTAATTATACCAGTCTCATTACAACAGAGAGGTAATCTTGTGCCATTTTTGCAATATCTGATATGTTGATTATTCACATGAACCTTCCGTCACAAGGAAACATCACAATTAACTTTAGGAGATGTTAGCTTCAATTGAATAAAGTGTAGAATAAATAATCGCGGTGCAATTGCAATAATTTTTGTGTAGTTTCTCCTGTTATATTTATCGAGAAAAGTAATAATACTTGTAGTACGAATATACATGTACATGTATATAGCAATAGGTTCAAGAGAAGTAAAAATTAAATTGACCAATCAATGTAATTTGGTTGATGATCCAAATTTAATTGACCAATGAATGCTTGTGGCACCACTTTATGGAATCCTGATTAGAAATTTAAAAACCAGACATTGCTAAATTTAGTTAAAGCGGGCCCTTACTGTAATTAGTGATGTGGCGTTCGGTTTAGCCGAACTGAACCGTTCAAACTGGTTTAATTGATGATTCACGATATCAGTTCTGTGATATCAATATACAGAAATTTTCGTCTAATTAACGTTGAACTCTAACGATAAATGCTAAATTTAAATATGTTAAAAAAATCTAATTAACATTGAAATATAATAAAAGTCAAATTCGACACGTTAATTGAAATATAAACCCTAATTTCACCAATGCCATTTATCCAACTTTTAACGCAGAGAACAGCTCTTGCTGTCTCAGGTAACAAGCAATTTCTGGTGCGAGTAAGTGTATCGCCAGCAACCAAAAAAGCTTGTTCAGAAGCAATACTTGTATACATAAATAATCACGAGCAATAGCACTCAATATTAATATCCTTTTTCATTTTCTTGTCTTTCAAGATTAGCAAACTCATTTTCTTGTCCTTTGAAATTAACAAACTCAAATCTTCATCCATTGCGAAACAAATAAAAGTAACAAGCGTTATTAAATTTATAGATTATTAAAGTCGCCAGAATTTAGAGCATTATAATATAATAGAGCATTAATTAATCTAAAATTATCGAAAAATGATTTTTATTAAATATTTATTGGTATTGATAGTTTTTTGTCAAAAGAAATCACACACTAACTAAATACGTACCTTAATGATCTCGGTTTGAACTGGTTCATTTGGTTTGATCAGTTTGAAATAAGGATGCTTGCCGAAATCCCTCCAAAAATATTTCAGCAGAGTTTCAATGGGTTACACACTAATTGTTAATTAGAATTTCAGTTTCAATGGGTTTCAAAATTTTACAGAATTTCGATGCCCTATTTACTAATAATTTAGTATAATTTCAACAGAATTTAGATAGCTACTAAGAAATTTCAGCAAGTATTCTTAGTTTGAAACCAGTTTTTAAACTGAACTGTCTCATCACTACATGGATATCCTGTAATACGAAAGCCATATATCCCACCATAGCAAAAAAAGTTCAGTTATGTGATTCTTATCCTGATGTCAATCTGATATCAACTATTTGAATTATAATGCATAATATTAAATAGAGTTTCAGTTAAGGTTAAATTTAGGTTTAAGGTTAAAATTATTGTATAACAAATGGAAACATAAAATTTCGCAAGAAACATTTTTTGTTAGAACATAAATAATTGTTTCATAAGTAAAATTTCAAGCTATTTTTCAAAAGTTTGTTTCAATTTTTGCTTTATACATTAAAACTTGTGATTTGATTTGTGCATAATTTTAAAAAAAATATTAGATACTTGATATTATGATCATTTTTCTGTAGCTAGGGAATTATATAATAAAATTACTATATAATAGAGACTCAGAAAATACTTATACATATTATAACTACATATTATTACAGTTCAAATATTCTATAATCTAGTTATTTTATTACTTTTATTATATTTAATTAATTTAATTATTTATTATTTAATTATTTAATTTAATTTATTTTATTGGACAAATTTGAAATCATGTGACTTTTATGTATAATATGTGATTTGATATATGATTTTTATATGTGACTTGTACATGTAATTTTATATGTAATTTATTATTTATTGTTATTATTTTAATTAATTTTATAATTTTTATAATTTGCATGATTTATATAATCTGTATAATTAACATAAATTAAGATTATAAAAATTGTAGAGATAGTAAAAATAACAAAGTTATTTGACTTGTTAAATATCTATTATTACTTAGAAATTAATTATATCTTCTATTATTAATAAAAAATATTAAATATAAATACAGCTAATCTTTTAGTTATAAAAAAGCAAGTTATAGTTAATTAAATTTAATATAAAAATTATAACATGATTTAAATAAAATATCTTTAATAAAATATTTATTACTTGATTATTTTTATTATTAATATACAAAATTTAACTAAATAATATATTATTATAATAATATTATTTATTATATACTATTGAATATTTAATTAGATTATTATAGAATATTATTATAAAAATATTTACATACTAAATAAATATAAAGAAGATATTTATTAGTAGTAGTAATATTTTATTAAATAAAATAGAAGAAAATATATTATGCATTAACTGAATTAAAATCAACAAAAAAATTAAAACAAATAATTGATTACAATTAATAATAATATCTAAAAAAATTCTAAAAATCAAATTGTAATAATATTAAATATAATTATAATCTGTATTTAGTTCCTGATTATATATATATAACAAATTATAAAGATATACAAAAAAAATGAAAAATATGAAAATACAGAAAATATATTGTTATAAGTTTGTTTTCTAATTGTTAAATTAGCTTATAAACTTGAATTTGAATTGGAAAAGAGTGATAGATTGATAAAAATATTAAAAGAAAAAGAAAAGTATTTAAAATCTATATCAATTTTTATGAAAATTATATTTACTAAAAAGAATAATAATATAAGAGAATTATAAAAAAATAAAAAAGAGAGTATTAAAGAATAATAAAGAGAATTTAAAAAACTAATTCTCTGTACTTGCATAAAGCTTTCCAAAGCTAAAATAATATAATTAGTAATAACAATAACAAAAATTCTTTTACTTTGTTTTTCTTATAAATAAAAAATATTTATTAATAATCAAAAATTCAAATAACAAAAATTAAAATATTTAAAATTCAATTTCAACAATAATTTGTTTGATATAATATAATTTAAAGTTCAAAATCAATAATAGCAATTTGCTCAGTGCAATATGATATAAAGCTATCAGTAATTTGTTAGATATAATATAATATAAATTTACTTATATACAAAATTTGAAGTATATACAAAAAATATAAGAGACAAAAGATATTTGAAAAAAGATTTTTGTTAAGAGTGATTTTTATTTTCAGTTATAATATATTAAATTAAAACTTAGATGGTATCTTTATTTATATATTTTTTGAAAATACAAAAAGTAAACTAAATAGATAAAAGTGAAATAACTAATTATATAAAAAGTAAAATAATATATATAAAAGTAAAAAATTAAAAAGTAAAATAATAAAAAAGTAAAATAATATATATAAAAGTAAAAAATTAAAAAAGTGAAATAACTATATAGTAAAATAATAAAAGTGAAAAATCTAAAAAGTAAAATAATATATATAAAAGTGAAAAAATGAAAAAGTAAAATAATATTAGAAAATTTTATTATTACATAGCTATTTTTAGAATTTTTGTATTTTTTAATTATTTTTAAAATTTGTAATATTTATATTATTACTATAATATTTGATTCTCCTTTAAAAATTAATATTAATCTAATAGTAATTCAAAGTAAAAATTCTTTGATTTCAAATATTTTAAAGATTTTTTTTGCAATATAAAATGATCATTCACAAAATTTATATTTTCCAATTTTTTGATGAATAGATTTCTTTAATTATTATAGGTATTTTCTATATTTTTTGACTAATTATAAAGTATTTCTTCAATTTAAAGTAGTATTTCAATTTTTGTTTTTCATTTGTTCTTTAATTATAAATCTTTTTTAGAGTTTTTTTTAATTTTGATTTCTATTTATTATCAGTTAATTTTAATTATTGTTCTTCAAGAACTTTTGTTATTGATACTAGATTTACAAATTCAATTAGTTTTGTTATTTCTGATATATTAAGTATTAACATGGAAGAAATTATGATTTCTTTATAGAGTATTAATTTATTGAAATTTTTGAGAAATTCAGAATAATCAATTACTTTAGAGAATAATACTGATAATTGTAGTTTAAAAGTAATTATATTATCAGAGAGGAAGTTATTGAGAAATTCCAAATATTAATTGAGTTTTTAAATTATATATAATATTATTATTCATTATCATCTTTGATTATAACTTCTTGAATTAAGAAAGAAATTACTTCATTTAGTTGATACAAGAATAAATCTTCTAATATTTTAACAAAGTATTCTTTCATATATGATAAGATCCATCCAAATAAAGACATTATATTTATATAAAAAAATAAGAATAAAAATAAATAAAGAATAAAAATAATATAAATTAAAGAAATAATTTTGAAAAAAAATGAAATAGTGAATATATTTATAATATTTTTCATAAAAAAAGTATTATAATACTAATATTATAATAAGGATATTAATAAGAATCTATATATTCTATTATTATTTCTGATTCAAATAAAATTTGTCATTCATGAAATATTTTTAATTATGTACTATTAATTGATTTCTTGAATAATTGTTCTTATTAGTTTTGTAATTTATATACTTCATTCTGATAGATTTTATATATATAGTATCATTTTTCTTTTCATTGAAATTTAAACTTATTTTTATATTTCACATATTTTTTTATATTATAAACTAAAACTTTGTTTTCAATTTTAAATTGTTATACTTTTTTTAGTTTTTTATTATATTATTTTTTTGATTTTTCTTGGGAAAGATTAATGTTTTTCTTGATATTATTAACTTATTCAGATAAATAATTAATTAAAGTAAATATTTTATTTAGTAATTGTTTTTCCATTTTAATTTCTTTTTCAAGTATTATGTTGAATTTCAATTCTATTAATAGTTGTGTTTCTCTTCCATATATCAGAAAGTTATATTAAGTATTATTATTTTATAAAGTTTGATAAGTAAATAATATAATTAAAATATAATTGTTCCATTCTTTATTTAGTTCTTCAATAAGTGTTCTTAATGGTTCAGCATTATCTATTTCATGATCATTATTAATTTCAAGAGTAAAGATGACACGGTAACTATTGCAATGTGATAACAAATAAAGTATCACCTAGTTGCAACTAGTTGCAGCTTATAAAATTTTGGAGTTGCAATGTGTTGCAATAGGTGACAAATAAGTATCATATACTTGCTGCGTCATCTCTATTCAAGAGTTTCTTCTTGTTCTTCTTCCTCAATATTATTTTGCTCTTCAATTTCTCCAGTGGATAGTTTTCTGGATCAATCTACAGGTCTGGTTCCATATGGAGTAGCTTTAGAATTTTTAGTCTTTTGATCAGCAGTCAAGTATTCATGTTTACCAAGTAGAGAGTTTACATTGTCTGGCTGAGTGTTTAATGTCTGAATATTATCAGTAAGAGCTTGTATTTGAGCTAGTAATACTGTTTGATTATTATTTGTATTTTGATTGTTTCCAAAATTTGATCGATTTGGAGGCAAGTTATTTTGTTGCTGATTATTTTTATTTGGTCTTGGACGATTATTTCCAAAGTTGTTCTGATTGTTTCTGGATGGTTGAGGCTTTGTACAATTAGGATAAATATGTTCTTGCTC
>CAJVPL010000595.1:0-22781 GCA_910591945.1 Ambispora gerdemannii | reverse complement strand
AAAGCTATTTAACAATGTATTCTTTTTTATAATTACATATTTAGATACAAAGTTTTTGCAATTTAAAATATTGGATGGTTTTAGAGTGGATGCACCATAGTTACCAAAATTTGCTTTTTCAAGAATAATAACTATAAAGATTTGACTATATTTATTTGTAATTGAATTTTTAGTTATTTTATAATAATATATTTTATTGTAAGTTTATTTGCATTTTAGAGCAATCTAAATTTAATTTTAAAAAGTTAATTAAATTGAAAAATAAAAAAGCAATAATATTTACAAATATTTATTTTACCTTATTTATAAACTTAAATATAATTTTCTTTGAATTATGTAATAATTTTAATATAATATTACCTTTTTTTTTTATTTAAATTTATTCTTTATATGATCTCATTCTTTATATATATATATATAATAAATTATTCAACAAGATTGCTTTATAAATTAATTCAAAATCTTCTTTTGCAAGATATTTAATATTGATATATCTTTTAAAAGGAATTCATTTAAATAAATTATATTTACCAGCAATTTTATTATATTTATTTATTATACTATTAATATCTTTATTTTTATTAAATAACTTAATTCATTTTTGATATAGAAAATATCTATAGCAATATCTATTTCTTTAATAATTGGTATATTTACTATAATTATAAGTATTATAAACTGAACACTCATTATAATATTCATATTATTATAGTATGAACTTTTACTATATTGATTATCATATATTTTATTAAACAATTCATATCATAATATTATTGAAGACAAAGTAATATAAAGTTAATTTAATAATTTTAGCAAAAATAGCATATAAATTATAACTAAATTAACAATATAATCATAGCAAAAACAATAATATAATACTATCAAAACAAGTAATTAGATTCTAATAAAAATAGCAATAATATCATAACAAAAATACTATTTATAAAATCATTAAATATTATAAAAGCAATATAACTTACTTAGTGATTTGAAATATAAGTTTCTAGAATATAAGTCTTAAAATTTCAATAATAAATTAATAAAGTTATATTTTGTATTAGTTTTGATCTTGAAAGATAAATCATTAATTTATTATATTTGACTTGAAAAATAGTTACTTGAAAGACTAATTGTTTTGGATTATAATCTTAAAAGTTATAAAGAAACTTAATAAAGTTTAGTAAAATTATTAGATATCATTTTAACTTATTACAACATAAATATCTTTAATAATAGTTTGAGTTTTTTTCACTACAAAAACTTAGTTTTTTCCACCTTTTTAATTAATAAAAATATGTAAATAATGCATAAATAACTTAAATTCCATAAAAATAATAATATTCTTTAAAATTATAATAATTATTATTACAATTATGAATATTGTGAACTGAACATGAAAAATAGAAGTTATCATTATTTGCTTCTGTTTGTATTTATACAAATACTATATATATTCAACAACATGCATTATAACCAAATTTTTAGTATAAATTGTGATAAATCAATGAATTTGGTAACAGAAGTACATTAAATATTAATATATATATTTTTATTTTATTTAGGATATTTTAAATCACATAACTTAGTAATTATATATAAGAATAAAATAGTATAAGACGTGAAATTAAGAATTATATTTTATTCATATTCTACAACTTTATTATCAAATAAATAAAAAGACACATTTTCAGAAAGACAATATCTAATAATGTTTTATTCCATTTTTTAATACAACAAAATATATTTTCTTTTGGTACACTAATCGTACAGAAAATAAACACTTGCATATAAATATTTATCTTGCTATTTTTCGTCTACTTACAATCTACTTTCCATTTCTACTATCGGTCCAATCCAAACTTGTTGTCCTTCAAATGCTGAAGAAAGAACCTCAAACACATTTTTCGCATATACGAACTCAATGTCTTTTCTAATTCGTTCGGGTACATCCCCTTGCACATCTTTCCTATTTCCCACAGGTAAGATTACTCTTTTGATGCCGGCTCGATGGGCGGCGATTACTTTTTCTTTTATTCCACCAACTGATAATACTTGACCGCGTAATGTGATTTCACCGGTCATTGCGGTGGTAGGTTGAACTCGCTTGTGGGTGAATAATGATACAAGTGCAGTGGCGAGTGCTACACCAGCAGATGGTCCATCTTTATTAATTGCTCCGGCGGGAAAATGTATGTGAATGTCCCGTTCGGAGAAATACAACGATTCTGTTGACGTTGTTGTTATGCCGAGATGATAAGCATGGGTTCTGACCCATGATAAAGCTATTTGTGCTGATTCTTTAATTACTTCACCTAATTTGCCTATATAAACGAATTGTTTTAATGAATATTCATTGAAACTGCTCATGTTAATAAATACCGAATAATTACCTGTCAATTGTAAGTTACCCTTTCCTGCCATCTGTGTTGCTTCTATGAACAAAATACCACCCGAACCAGACGAAGTCCATGCGAGACCAGTTACCACGCCAGGCTTAGATGCACGTTCAGCTACTTCGTCTTCATATTTTTCTACCTATATTTATTCATAAATTAGAATGTAATATAGCAACGAATTGTCGTAAACTAAAGATAAAAAATCCAAAGCATTTATAATGTCTTACCCCTAATATCCTTTCTAAATCTCCAAGCTCTATTTCGCCATTATATTTCTCAACATTACTTTTATCCTTGGCATCTGCATATTCTACCGCTTTAGATCTACAAACGCCGGCAATTTCCCGTTCCAAACTTCTCACCCCTGCCTCACGTGTATATCCACTTGCGATCTTGAGCATAATTTCATCGCTAATTTTTACGTGACCTGGTCCAAGACCATGAGAGGCAATTTGTTTTGGTAGTAAATGCCGTTGAGCTATATTTATTTTCTCGTCAAATGTGTATCCAGGCAGTGATATAAGTTCCATACGATCTAGCAAAGGTGCTGTTATACTATCTACATTGTTTGCTGTTGCTATGAAGAGCACTTTTGATAAATCTAGCGGAACATTTAGATAATGGTCATTAAAGGAGTTATTTTGCTCGGGATCAAGAACTTCGAGTAAAGCGGCTGAAGGATCACCGTGATTGCTAAGATGTCCAACTTTATCGATTTCATCTATTAAATAAGTTGTTAGTATATTTTTTCGAGTCGCAAAATTATATACAGAAGGATCAACAAAATTTACCTAGCAAAATCACAGGATTGCTAACAGCAACTCGCCTCAAGGCTTGTGCAATCAATCCAGGCATAGCACCTATGTAAGTGCGCCGATGTCCTCGAATTTCAGCTTCATCTCTTACCCCACCCAATGAAATACGATGGAACTTCCTGCCAAGTGCATTTGCAATACTTTTACCCAGTGAGGTTTTCCCCACACCAGGAGGACCCAATAAACATAATATTGGCCCTTTCATATCCTCTTTGAGTTTAAGCACGGCAAGATACTCCAACACACGTTTCTTGACTGTTTGAAGCCCATAATGATCATCATCTAATTGTTGCCGCGCTTTTTCAATGTCCAATATATCCGATGTAAATTTACTCCATGGAATTTCAGATAGCCATTCAAGATAAGTACGAACAACTTGATATTCTGCTTGTGTTGGGTGCATACGTTTTATACGTTTTAATTCCCGTTGTGCAGCTTTTTCAGCTATATAGTTTCAAATATTGACGATATTCAATTTGTTAGTTAATTATCATTTGAATCCATATAATTATAGTGATAGCACGAGTATTAAAAAGTGAAGCGAACATGAGATTATCATTATTGTTATAGCCGACCTTCAGGTGAAAGTCCTGCTTCTTTAAGTCGTTTAGCCAAGTCAGTAACATCATCATCTTCAGTCGAAGAATCATCTCGTTCTCCTAATTCATCTTTAATGGCTGCCATCTGATATTAATATTGAATTAGCATTGAAAATCGAACGGAAAATAATTATAAGTTAACATTCACCTGCTGACGAAGGTAAAATTCTCTCTGTTTTTTGCTCAATTTTCCTTCGACTGTCGAATGAATTTTCTGCGATATTTTAAGAATCTAATTACCGCCAATATTATAAATATTACCATTGGCACTTCGAAAGTTATCACTCTATTATTTTTAATAGACTTACGTGAATCTGTCGCGTCAAAAGGTCAATAGCTCGTAACATTCTGGTTTTTAGCTCCACAGCATCCAAAATGTGTAGTTTCTCTTCATACGTCGATTCCAACGTACTAATTAATAAATCGGCCAACGGACCAGCAGCTGCACCATCAATAAACTTTTGAAGCTGGGTGAGTAACGGAGTGGGCAATTTAAGATCTTGAAGCATGGATAGTAACTCACGACCAGTCGATTTCAGAGAGATTGCAAGATCCTGCAATTCTTGATCATCTTTTGGAAGGACTAATTGAATATAAATATAAATTAATGAGCAAGCGTAAAAGCTATATTAAGATATTATCATGCATTAATTCGCCAATTTATTTTTAGTTATTTGAGACTTACTTGCTGGTCTTTGATGATATTTATATATATACCAGCAAAATTCAAATCCATTTCCAATCTTTCAAAATATCTTTTAAACAGGCGAATTAATGCATAAAAATAATAACTAAAATAAATGTAAAATAAATTAAATGGTAAAATTTCTTATCAATAATACCTGGTTCTGGGAATGAAGTAATTTCAGCCTCCAAATAAGGCTCCAATTTTACATAAGAATCGACTCGTATACGAACAATACCTTTAATTAAAATTTTAAATTAGAATTATTTCGGAAAACTAATGACTGATTAATGGTACTGACCTTCAACCACAGCCATGAATCCTCCTCCAACAGTTTTTTCAAGCCGAACTATACGAGCAGCACAGCCGAAATGATGCAGATCAGAAGGCTGAGTAAGACTAAGAGAGGATGAGTCATTTACATTCTTGTTTTCAGTCACTTTTTTAGAATTCGAAGAAAGTGGATTGAAAGGTAGCGTTGAGCTAGATTTATTTACTGCAACATCGTCATTTTCGCTGACTGGAGGAGGTTTGAGGGGAATGCAACCAACAATGTGCTTTGACTCTCGGTTGTCGGTAGCTCTATATATTTTTTGCATCAACTGTACGGTATCTTTACGTCCGACTTGAAAACGAAGAACTAAGCCGGGAAGAAGAACTTTGTTCTTAATAGGAACAATAGGTATTATCTTTGGGATTTGTTGGTTGCTATTCATTGTACTAACGTTATTGTTATTAAGATGTACAAAATTTTATTATTAATTACGTTAACGTTAATGGTTCTAATTTGTATAGATTGGACTAATTTGACTCTTAATGGCGTCATTCATTTTGTTGATAATGATAATTGAATTTCCGAAAATGAAAATGTTATCGTTATTGTGTCGGGTATAGTACGAAGAACACGTTAAATAAAAGAAATTACATTGACAGTTATATAGATCGGTCGCTAATTTGATTTAATCATATTGATCCAGTAAACCATTCTCTAGCACCTTGTCAATTTTGATCATCCATTCGATTAAATCTTGCATGACCTTTTGCGAACAATGTTCATGCAACATATCATGTTCGCAATTCTCGTACAATATCATGGTTTTATGTTCGTCTGGTGTCTGAGCTTGGGCAAATAAATCGCGCGAGGATCTATCCTCGCATACACGATCACTCAGTCCGTGTTGTGTCAAAAATGGTTTTTTAACAAGGCCAAGCTTTTGTTGAAGCCACGTAATGCCATTTAAAAACATAATACCTGTACAGGCTCTCATATTTCCATGATAGGTTTGAGGATCTAGACAAAAACGTATTGTTTTTATATAATAATTTATAATTTTGGGCGAATGCAACATAATAAAAAAGTATACCCGAAAGAAATGCTTGTTCTATAGCTGGATCCCAATGACCTTTGTCACGACTTGCAGGAGTTAGTGGTAATGTACCAAGTGGAGACGCAACAATGACTTTAGCGATATACTCGATAATCTTAGAAGGTCGACTAGCACCAGCCACATAAATTAACGGACACAGTACACTAAAAGCGTCAATATCTGTGGGATACTTAATTGCATAAGAAATCGCGATAAATCCACCCATCGATCCACCTCCTAATATCACTCTTCTTTTTTTTTCTTTGTTAAAAGCTGTATTGTTCGCATTCTGTTCCTTGACATGAGTAATTACCACGCGAACCGCTTCTGTTAGTTCTTCCCAATCTTTTATGCAAGCGTGCAAACCACTCGACCTTCCAAAACTCGGCAAGTCTATAGAAATGACACGAAATCCTTGTTCCAGTATTTGAAGGCAGTGTTGTGAAAACCGTCCACCATAATCATTTAACCCATGAAGCCAAACGAAATCAGTATCGCGTTGTTTGACAGTTGACAAAGACCAGGTTTGATAATAAATGAATCGGTCGAATTCGCCTTTGAAAGGAAATGGAATGGAATAGTCGGTGTAAATGTATGGTTCTTGACGTAATGTTTGTTCGGTTGGAGAGAAAGGAAGAGAAACACGACCATAAGTTAAATCTACAGAGCTCGGTTTAAAAAATGCTTTTTTTAGCGGTAAAAGTAAGGCGTCGCAGAAAGTAAGGACTGAGTTTTGAATTGCATTCACGATAGGATTAGGTGAAGCAGCCATCGAAGTGTATTATTATTAAAGTAAAATATGTATACTAGATTAGACTCCTTAAGTGTATGATACAATTGTGATTTGGGGCACAACATATTAGATTCAACTTGATTAGGTACATTGTTCAAGCGAAATCACGTGAATCTATAAGTATTGGTGATAACGATAGATACTATCTTTTTTTCAGCCATATGACGTATTGTATTTTGGTGAGGCAAGGTTTATCTGTGGATAAGTGGGCGAGTGCGGATGGTGAATGACACACAAATACAATCTGGCGAAATTAATTGGACGACTGAGTGCACAAAAAATTAGATAAAAAGCGCAACTAAAGTCCAACGAAAAAACAGACTTACATTTTTTCTTTGCTCAATAATACAACAATGGTAAGTCGTATGTCACTTTCACTGTTAAATGTTCTGCACATTCCATAGTCCTAGAAGGGAAGAAAAAGGAGAATGAGGAATTTAGCCTGCATTTGTGTTAACCGTTGACTATCTTTTTTGAAATAATATATTTAATTTTTTCTCAATATTCTGAACAAATTCTGGTCATCTCAGGCTGATCAATTAACCGAAGAACAGATTGCTGAATTCAAAGAAGCATTTTCCTTATTTGACAAAGACAACGATGGTACTATTACCACTCGTGAATTGGGTACGGTTATGCGTTCGCTTGGTCAAAATCCAACGGAAGCTGAATTGCAAGACATGATAAATGAAGTGGACGCTGATGGTAACGGGACCATCGATTTTCCAGAGTTCTTAACTATGATGGCTCGTAAAATGAAGGACACAGATTCCGAGGAAGAAATAAAGGAGGCATTTAAAGTTTTTGATAAAGATGGTAATGGTTTCATTTCTGCTGCTGAGTTGCGACATGTAATGACTAATCTTGGTGAAAAACTTACCGACGAAGAAGTCGACGAGATGGTAAAGTATTTGAGAATTATCAGTATTTTATACGATTTTTGGGTAAATGATATTGATTTTTGACTATATGATAGATTCGTGAAGCTGATGTCGACGGTGACGGTCAAATCAATTACGAGGAATTTGTCAAAATGATGATGACAAAGTAAAATTATGTATTAACATATTTGCGCTTACATACGTTATTATATTTTTTTATTTGGAAGCGAGAAACTTTATTTTAACAATACCTGGAGACAGTCATTGATTTACACGAGGGGCTTAAACAATACATTAATAATAAACTTGTGTGCGGTATCTCTGTAAATTATTTTACGTATGGATGGACATCCATTTTTAGACAAAGAGACAGAGAAACATACACTTTAAATTTTGCATTTTTTTATTATTTACTGTAACATTTTCTTTCTTTCTTTCATTATTTATCTAGCATATAATAAAATTCAGAGATTTTCATAATACTTTTCTGTTCGGAAATGCGAAAATTATAATTTACCAAAAGTAAATAAAATTAATATTACTATAGTCCATTTAATAACTGCAAAGCTAGTTTTTCATGATCTTCTAAAGTTTCTGGTTCCTCAACTTCCAAAATTTTTGGTCTCTTATTATCACGCACTTTCTTTCCGTCGGCCTCTTCCTGATCAGAAGTCTCTCTACCCGAATGTAAGGACTCCATATTCCGTTTATTTCTCTTTTTATCATTAAAATATATTTCTTCCTCTTGGCTCTCTTGATATTCGTTGTCTTCGCTTTGAGGAGTAACCAATATATTGGTTTCAGGACCAAGATCCTGTGCTTCCATTTCTGCTTTCAATTTAGCCTTATATTTTAATCTTTTTTGCCTACGTTTTTCCTTTGCTATCATCTTATCGATCGCATCTTGATTCTTCATTGCTGACAATTCTTTTTTGACAAATGCTTGTTTTTGCACAACTGGAGCACCCGCCGCTAAAAATTCTCGTTCGTCTTGAAGTTCGTAAACTTGGTGAGGCTAATTCATAAAATTATCCAATGATTATGTATAAAAATACTTGATTGAATCCAAAGAAATGCAAAATGAAGATGAACACCTATTACTTACATTGCCTTCATCATCATATATTAGCTTCTGACCTTTTATTGAATCTTTAGCCCATAGTTTTTTAGATGTAGCTTTTAATAATTTTCGTTTCGAGATCGGTTCACCAGTCTGAAGATTACAAAAAATAATTATTAATTGCTAGTTTAATTAACACTCGATTAATAAATAAATTACCTTTTGTTCTGTCTCATCTGGCAATTCATGATCAATCCGCTTGAGATTCAATAAATTACCATCTTCAGAGTCATCAATACCAATTTTATCGCCTTCATGATCAACAAGTTTTTGATAGTGTTCTGATAACACAGTTCTATTTTTCCTACTGAACAACTTTTCAATTTTGGTTTTTGGTTTATTTTTGCTTTGTTTATTTTGCTCAGCTTCTTTGGTCGATACTTGATCGTCATTTTCTGAATTAGATGCGAGAGTTGCATCACCATCATTAATACTATCCTCTTCATCTGTTGCTCGCTCGGATTCTGAAACTTGGTTGGGTTTTTGTCGTGTTGCATTCTTTGCTTCGGATTTCTATTCGATTTTGTCATGGCAATGTACTTAACGTAAGTTAACTTGCGAAATCTTAATAAATTGAATACTTAGCATCAGTAAAAACCTTTATAAATTTTATTTTTGGAGTACCAGGAAGACCAAGGGATTCGGCATATTTCTCTGCAGGCAATTCATCAACCTTGAAAATTAATTTATTCTTTTGTAGATAAACAGATCTCATATACGACTTAAATGCCTGATATCAATAGAAAACTATGTTAATATATATACACCTTAATGATTAAGCGATAACCTTTTCGTACCTTTTGTCCTAAATATTTGATTTCCGGATCGCGAAAACATAAAGCCTGCAATTGGTTTTGTATATTAATAATTTTACTCGACTTCACATTGATTTTCTCTATCGGAACTTTCTTTGTTTCCAATGCTTCAATCATGGCTTCTTCTTCGGATGGCAATAACATTAATAATCCTTGTCCCGAGGCTTCATATCTTGCCGTACGACCTACTCTATGAATATAGGTTTCTGCATCCTCGGGTGCATCAAACTGAATCACCCAATCTACCGCCGGGAAATCTAATCCTCTTGCAGCTATATCAGTAGCGAATAAAAATGCGCATTTTATGGTTGAAAATTTATTAAATATTTCGACTCTTTTTGTTTGTTTTTGCTTTCCGTGGAGATGTAGTAATGGGACGCCTGGATGCATTTTGCAGAATGTTTCGAAAACGAATCTGACCTGACGATTTAGACACATAAATATTGTGAATTGGTTAAGTAGATTCTAAAGAAAGATAAATTATACATTAAAAAATCGTTGGTTGTTTACTTGTTTACAACTCGACAAGAACACCAAAGCTTTTATTTTTAGATGGGATTTAATGAACGAGAATAAGTAGTCGAGTTTTTGTGGTAATGGACATATTATATAATGTTGCGTGAGACGTTGTGGAGTGCTATGCT
The DNA here is from genome assembly GCA_910591945.1 of Ambispora gerdemannii. NCBI lineage: Eukaryota > Fungi > Glomeromycota > Glomeromycetes > Archaeosporales > Ambisporaceae > Ambispora > Ambispora gerdemannii. Next base: position 12,666 of record CAJVPL010000595.1, on the reverse strand, counting down.
TCGATTTTTCGTGCACCGCAACATAATTCGGATTCTAAGAGTACACCAGAATTAGAGATATCTAAACATCATGATAAAAATAACGAATAAGATTTTATGTATACCTTTAAGCTCAATCTTGCTAAATCTTTAATAGATTTTGTTTGAGTCGCTGAAAACAGAAGAGTCTGTCTCTGTTTTGGCAAATTCCCTATTATAGCGTTCACAGTTTTTTCAAAACCTAAATCGAGAATACGATCCGCCTCGTCCAATACTATATACAATCGAAATTTGTAAAAAAAAGATTAAATAACATGTATAATGAATAAAAATTACAATAATCCTAATTTGGTTTTACGGACCTAGCATTTGTAAGTCACTGCAATCAAATCCTACAGTTTGATCCATGTGCTGTAACAATCGTCCTGGGGTGCATATGAGAATGTTCATTCGATTGATACGCTCTTGCTCGATGTTTACATTTTTTCCGCCAATTACAAGACCAGCAGATAATGAATGCTGTAGACCAATAGTTCGAAGAACTTCGAATATTTGGACAGCCTGTCCATCAAAACAATAATTAGTTAAAGTAATATATTATGCACAGTTATCTCGAAAAGTACTCACTAGTTCTCTTGTTGGCGCAATGACGAGGGCGCCTAGTCCATCGAATTGTGTCCATTTTTTTCGATAGAGCAATTCGATAAGCTACAAAGAGTCGAAGGTTTAGTGTCATAATTAAAACCATAACGAAAATATTACTTTACAAAAACTTACGGGAATCAAAAATGCCAAGGTTTTCCCACTTCCAGTTTTGGCTGCACCTAAAACATCACATCCATTCAAGGCAACTGGCAATGCTTTTCGTTGAATCTCGGTCATTTCTACATAATGTGCGCTGTTGAGCCCTTTTAGCGTTTTTGAAGATAACGGAAGTTCGTAGAACTTTACGAATTCCTTGTCATTGAGTGACTAAAAAAGAATTTTGAATAAAATAAGCAACTAAGACATAAATTGGCTTTCAGAAAATAGTAAATATTAACCAATTCTTCACATTTAGCTTCCAAATTATTTATTTCATTAAACTCTTGTTCACGTTTCTCTTTGCGGGATAAGGGTTTACGTTTTGGGTTTCGAGAGCTCATTGTGAATTTGTTAAGAATGAAAAATATATGATGATCAGTTTCTGCTGCCAATTTGTTTATTAAAATAAATTTCTTCGATGACTCATACTTGAGTGAATTCAATATTAAAGTTACCTATTATCGTTATCGTTATACATATTCAAGTATGCCACCTATCCATTATCGGAACTTCGGTCTGCAATTTGCAATTTTGTTGTGTACCTGATCAACCGAACCTTTGGCATTTTTTCGATATTCGATTCTTTAGTGACTTTATTCTTGATCTAAGTATGTGAAACTAGACAAAACGATGATTAAACGAGGAAATTTATTATTCTTATTATTATTTTTTAACGCAACTTTTAATGTCGGTGTCAAGTTTTATTACTAAAATCACGCACTTGAAAGAAGATTATATCTATATATGTATAGAGTTTTGCGTGAAAAGGTCACGTGCGAATTTTTTAAAACAGGAATCATTAGCGTTAGCCAGAACCAAAAACAGTTGTGTTATCGCTATCTTTGTCAAATGACACTGATGAATGATAATATCCTGATGGTAGTACCAAAAAACTAAACCATTAGTATTAAGTCTGTGAGAAATGAAATATTACCAAAGAACTTGGAAATAAATATATTATCTTTTATTAATTCACTAATTCACTGGAACGCAGTTAGTCCATCCGGAAAAAGAAACAGCTAGCTGTGCAAAATTAGTTTTTTGAGAGTAAGTTAACCTAATTAAGTAAATTATGCATTGAATTAAACAGGAAGCTTATTTAACTTCTAATTCGTTGATTTATCGGGGAACATGAACTTTAGGAACAATACATACAATATGGATCCTTCTGCAACGCTTTTAAGTCTTCTTCACAAGAACCAACCCTCCTCTTCAGCTGACTCGTCTTTGGCTGGTCAACTGAGTCCAACCGCATTCTCTCCACACAACTCGCAATCCACGACGACTGTTCAGTCAAACCCACTATCTCAACAAAATTCTACTGTTAGTAACAGCACTAGTACTGCGTTATCACTTTTCAGCATGCCTCAATATCCACCACACACTTCACAGCAGCAACAATACAACGGGTCAATTGGTTTCATGCCGAGCATGGTTCTACCGCCTACCACTGGTGTTCCTCCAGCTCCGCCGCCTCCACCAATTCAACAAGCTGGTGGATCATTAACCCAATCGAAAACTCCGCCGCCAGATCCGTTGGCTACCTTGCTTCAAACCTTGAATCCAAATCCGATACCGATGGCTCCGCCACCACCACCGATTCCTAAATCTGTTGTAACACAGGCTGAAGTTCAAGAGACAAGAGCATCTAGTGAGTCTGATTCCCCTTCTACTTCATCCGTTCATGTAAATGGAGATTCTTCTTCGAATGGAAATCCCACGTTAACTATAGATAAGGAACCATCATCTTTGTCATCATTGAAATTACCTTTTTTTGGTCTTAATCCATCTGGATCGAATATAAATGAAGAAGAAATGTTCGTACTAAATAATTTCCTTTAACTTTTCAAATTGCAAAATCATCCTTATTATCATCAAATATTTAATATCATTACTTAAAACTTATCTAGTCAGGTTCAGACAGAGCGCATAATCCCGGCTTCTCCACCTTTAGAATCTTCTGTAACTCAGATTACTAATCATTCCGAACTAGAAAACAATAAACATACATCACCTTCTGAAAAATCAGGTGTTGAAGAACGGATAAAAACACCGGTGGAAATAATTGATTACAATAATCTTTCAACGCATGTAGTAAACTTGACATCGTCCAAATTAACTCCAACACTTGAAAAACAATCACCGTCGCCAGTTATAAAATCAATGTTTACCTATACAAATCCATTTGATTTGTTGAATAAGTCACCGCCTTCTCCTCCTCCTAATCGAGAATATAATCATATCCAATGGGCATCCAATATACAATCTTCGCCTACGCAAAAAAAACGAGAAATTACCTCGCATGCTAAAGAAGGTGGAATGTTTTCGCGTCCTTTGCATCAGATAGAACCGTTTTTATCCGGTTTATCAGCATGGAACGTTCGTGCTACTTCTGCACCGAAAACTGAATTGAGGTAAAAATAAATAGTAAATGTTAGCTTGTGAAATAATTTGAGATCAAATTTACTGAATTTTGCTATTAAAGTCCTCCAGATGGAGTAAGACTCCCACCAGGTGATATTGTGTACAGTGCAGCGGAAAGAAATGAGGCAGTATTATTTACAAAAGACTTGAACATCGAGACTATAACCCTTATTCCGAGTGATCTCGAATATCGCGTTGGAAAATCATTAGCTGTTAATGGGCAATATATTTGTTATACCGTTAAAGGTGATTATTAAAATTGAGAAGATTCGAAATCTATCTTATATATGCTAATTGATAAATGTTTCTATGTATAGCTGGAAAAGTTCGAGTTATTAGCTCACTTTATGGCAGCAAAACATTATTGCGTAATCATGAAAAACCAATTGTTGACATTAGTATCCAGAATTCATCTATACCTGATATTGACGCTCCAGTTGACAAGCAATTGCTTCTCGCAATTGGAGCTGATAGTAAAATTACTGTATGGGAGCTTTCAGATGCACCTCAAGAACAGAGCGCCGAAATTCCGTATGTATTAATTGGATATATTTAAATAATTATTTAATTATTAGATTTATCAATTCTTTGTTTCTTGGTCATTTGTAGATATAAAACGATCCTTGAGATTGATGGGAAGGAGTTGACTGATGATAATCATTGGCGATATCTTCGTGCTGTTTGGCATTCTGTTAATCGTAACATGTTTGCTGTGGCAACAAACACCAATGATGTGCTTATTATTGATATTAACAAGTTATTGGATGGTGCAGAATCCGGCAGTTTCAAAGAACATGAAATTTCTGAAAAGATTATTAAGACTGATCGCCATGAAGAGGTTAGTCAGTTAACGTTTACTCAAATTCCATAGAATAGTATTTATCTTGCCTTATTAAGTAAACCAATGATTTTTTTCTCATTTCTTAGACCATTAGTGACATGACATTTTCATTTGATGGAACAATTCTTGTGACTGCAAGCTACGAAAATATAATGTTTTCCGAATTAGAGATCAACAGTGATAATATCATTGAAGGAGTTGGTCCGGTTCACAGAATAATTATGAGTGGGGAACAAGTTAGCTCTGTGTTTCTAGTTAATCCTCAAGATTTGTCCCCTGAAGCGACAATTCCTCCACTGAAATGTAACTACGCGATAATTGGTACCGAACGTAATACCACTATACATCTATACGATGTTGTCGAAGGACAAACCGTGCAGACAATCAAATGCTTGCCGCCTCCTGTACGACGTCCATCCTTGAACAAAGCATACCGAAAAGAAGATGACATGTTCAATTGCATTGATTTCGATCAGCATACACACACTTTGGTTCTTGCAAATAGTGCAAGAATATCTATTATTGCCTTGCATTTGAATATTCCTCAAGGAAAGATAGACGCTTACCATATTTCTCCTGAACAGACAGATATGGGTATTCCAGGACTTATTGAAACTGAGCAAACGGACTCACTTGAAGAGTCTTCTTTTAATTCGCCACAATTTGATTATCTAATTGAATTTCCGGTAAATCAATTGGTTGGCAGCTTCGTCCTCGTGTCAGATTCGTCATCGAGCTCTCATGAATCTGAGGGCCTTTCTTTCTACTGTATTCAATCAAAAGCTGTACAGCAATATTACATCTCTAAAGAACTCCTGTACCCGAATAATATTGACCATTGTCCGATATTTGAGAACGTGACACGATCAATCAATCAAGTTGAGCAAGACGACCGGAAAGTAACTCAATTGGACGAAAGAGGTGATTTTAAAAAAGAAGAGCCCGAAAAGAATGTTTTTAAATCATCTGTTAAATCCGAAAATTCACAATATTCTAATAATGAAGAAAATTTGACGGAAAAAGATAATTTCAAAGAAACAGTTGTTGGTTCAATTACGACTGGTACTGAAAATACTTCTATTGATGTAATTGCTACTACAGAAACGGTAACCGTTGAAACGGAAACAACCGAAAAAGTGGAAAACGCCTCAGGTAATAATAACGAATCAGCTATTAGTAGTAATGTCGTTGTCTCTGAAGAAACTGAGGCAAAAGGATTGGATCAAAATAACAATAATAACAACAACAAAGTCGACACATCATCTGGTAATAAGCTTGGTTCAGCCGTCAATGGAGCTATTTCAAAAATAAAAAGAAAGGGTTTTCCTTCTTCATCAAATCAAGCTGAAACATTATCTGATCCCGAGAAAAGTTCAAGACGTAAAGAATCGCGTCGAGCAGCCATGGAAAGAGAAGGAGGCGCTGAGGGTGAAACTACAGGTAAATCCGCTGGGAAAAAATCTCTTGACGGTGTTTCTTCCAGAAATAATGGAAAACTTTCTGGTGGAGCTGAAAAATCGCGAAAAAACAACGATAATCAACTCGAATTAGGAAACAATAATAGAGTTAATTCCGGAGGAAAAGTTGCTTTTTCAAACAATCAACAGCAACCAACCTCTAGTGGATATGATTCCTTGACAGGTCATGAAGGCTCCCAGCAAGCACTCCGTCGTTCGGCGCCCCCTGAAACGTACAATAACCAGAATCTCACCAGAGAACTAAAAAAGATTGAAGATAGTTTGACCAATAAAATTGGGAAAATGTTTGGCAAAGAAATGGATAAACAATGTTTGTTATCGCTCTTTTTTATTATTATTGCTTTTTCCACCTTGATCATTTCTTGTAATATAACATGATACAATGTCTAAAAATAAAATAATAGATCAAAGATTGGAGGAAGAACGCAATTCTCATCAAGCCGCTGAAACAGAGCGTCAAGAGACTATTCTCAAAATGGTTTCTGATGCGCTCACAAAGAATACTGCTAAATTCTTAGAATCGACAATTCGCAGTGAAATTCAAAATAACGTGGTTCCAATGCTAAATAAATTGGTGGCCACTTCAGTTGATAAGCAAGTTAATAGAGGGATGGTTGAAGCTATTAATAAGGTGTGCGCCAGATATCCCTTTTGTTATTAGTCAATATAATAAGCTAGGAATTTTACGCAACATTGATTATTGAATACTCTCATGTATAAATTTTAGAGTATTCCAGCGGCTATTGATAAAGCTGTGAGTGAAAATGTCCAGCGAGTTCTCTCCAAATCTTCAGTGATTGATTCCATTGCAAAAAGTGTCTCCAAGTCCATGAGACCAGTCATCGAAGAGATATTCCGGGAGAATTTCACCAATATGCTTATTCCGTCATATGAAAAGGCTACCAACGCTATGTTTGACCAGATTCATCGAACTTTTAATACTGGCTTACAACAAATTACACAAAAATCATCGCAGTCTGGTTCAAGTGTTGATTCTAACGCGATAGCCAGACTTCAAACATCAATCGATCAACTCACGATGTCGATGTCACAATTGCAACAAGTACAACAGTTACAAGCGAGCATGCAAACAAATCTTATTAGTCAATTGACTGCTCCTCATATTGATCAACAACAACATCAAATTGGCCGTTCATCTACCGAATATCCTTATATATAAATTTAACACGAATCATAATAAGAAATTATTAGCTTGAATAAATTATTGACCTTAACAATGAATGCCTATTTATACTTTGCAGCATTCAATAGCACGTTCACTTTCTGGCGAATTGAAACGAATATTAATTCCTGGTCCATCACAATCGTCAGGAATAACTCAAGAGCCTTATAATTATCCATCTGTCAGATCATCTTCACAACCATTGCAGCAGCATCATCAATCTCAGCCACAACACCATCATTTGCAACAACAGCAGCAACAACAGCAGCAACAGCAGCAGCAAAGACAACCTCTTTCCCCAATTGAATCTGCGGAATCTATCGAGCTGAAGAATACCATAGACAGATATTTGAATATGGGTGACTACGAAGAAGCATTTTTAAAGGTATTGAATAATAAATTACGTTTAACACATATGTATATGATAATTAATAACGCATTAACATTCAATTTATTAATAGGCGCTAGCTTCGAGTGATTTATCAATTATACTCCGCTTATGTAACAAAGTTAGCCCAAAAAATGTATTCTTCCCATCGCGACCAGTGTTATCACAGCCCGTGATACTCTCGCTAATCCATCAACTTACCATAGATCTAAACAAGTACCCTGACTTAAAATTTGCTTGGATAGAAGAAGCTTCGTTACACTTGAATCCAAAGGTAATATTAATTATGCATATTTTAATAAATACTGTTATTTTTTAATACATAATAACCCATTATTATTATTATTATTATTATTAGGATCCGGCAATTAGTAGCCACTGTCAACGTATTTTAGTGATTGCAAAACAACGACTTGTAGATCGTTACACTCAAATCGCGTCCGAGGAAAATCAGAACCATAATCTGAAAACTATTACGCTTCTGATTCATGTGCTGAATAGTATAATACGTGACTAGATGGAGACTAGACGGAAACTTAGAAAAGCAAAAAGGAGGGGAATTTTTATTTTTCTGTACTATTATTAAAATTAAAATGGATTAGTGAAATTATGTGAATGTGTATATGTAATTATTTATTGCTGTAACCACTTTTTGAGGAGATTTGTTGGCTTTGTTGGCTTCTCGCCATTAAAATTGAAAAAGCCAAAGACATTTAGTAGCAATCATTGTGGTTATAATTGTTAGTGGTATTATTATTTTTCTGTAAATTATTTGTTTTTTTAAAATATTTCGATAGAGCAATAAGAAATAGATTAGGTTATAAATAATTATATATTTGACAATTCTTGACAAAACTTTCACGATGAATGTGCTTTCTACTAAGATTAACGAGAGCTAATGAATGAATAACCATCATTTACAATAAACAATGTCTGAGGGTAAAAGATTTCGTTGATTTAATTTTACTGGTGAATTGTCATCGCGAAAATGCAAAGAACCAAATCAAACTTATTGCATTATATTCTTGCTTGATAAGAACCATGCTTTGGTGATATGGTTGCAAAAATGAAAAAGGAGTATCATTCGCGAAAACCTTTCTTATCAAGGGAGTTATTGTTGATTATGGTATTCCAAATCAGTACATATTATCAAATTTCGAGTATTTGGTCCGAGTTAAGATCCAAAAAGGTTCAAAAACTCAACAGCCCTAAAGAACCAACAATAGCTTTTAATATTATGATTTATATTTTTTTTTGATAACGATAAACATTACCAATTTTGGTATTTATTTCGTTTTAGAGCGTGCAAGTGAGTTCGAAATTCAATTTTCAACAGAATTTAGAAATTTTCAACTTTAAATTCATTGTTAGCATATGATGATACTTTCTCCATGTTCTCTTATACGATCAGTAAATAATATATAATATAGCTAACGAAACTAAATGACATTGACAAAAATGCCATTTAATGGAATGGATAAAATCCTCAATCAAATCAAGTTTTTCAATTTTCCGATAAAAAGTCATTGGAAATGAGCAGATTGTAGTTTTAAAGAGTCTATCTAAGTGACGAGAAACAAGCCGAATAAATTTATCATATTGAAATGTTCGGAATAAAATCTCGAACAGAAATTTTTCTAACTTGACTGGTTAACCACAGATAAATTTGGTCAAGCAAGGATTAAAAAGTGGTAAGGCATAACTAATACTAATTCGAATTTATTTGGATGCCAGCATCCTCGAAAATTAAAATTGCGGTTCTAGCTTTCGAACGAAATTTCAAAGACCAATTACGGAGTATTAAGTTACATTGACAAGGGAGAAGAAGAAAAAGGTGAAAGAGTATAGTTTTTTTTTTTGCGAGAAACCATAATTTTTCTGAAAAGTCTGAGATACAGAAAACTTTCTATGCAATAAAAAATCCAGATATATATAGCCCCTGTCTTATTTTAACAATATTATCCACGCAATCTATATCGATACTTGTTTTTTAATTCAAATTGGTCGGCACATAGAGATTCGGCACTGACAATTCAGTATGGTATACCCTTGGAAAAGGTTAGGCAAAGATTCAGGATTAGAATAGTTGTGCCGAATCGTATACTCCGTTAAAAATAATACAGTACAGAACCAAAATTTGTACCGAATGTGTATATTCGAAATTGGTTATGGTACAGTAACGAATATATGTAAACTCGTATACATCGGAAATATAGGTTATTTTGTCACCACCACAATTATTACAAGTAATTTTTGGATGATGGAATATAAAGCAGTAGATAGAGATGTGTTCAGTAAAGGTTAACTAACAATTGTAGTGCTTCATAATGGGATGACTTCAAATCCAGCATATGTGACATAACGCAAACTATAATGACCGATTATGAGATTTATGCATCATTTAACCATGTTAGGCGAAGTGCTTGGTTTGCACTCGATGTTTTTTCCTTTAGCTTGGTTGCAAAGTTTTTTCGTCGTGAGAAAGCAACAGAGAATAAATATTCTTCTAAAAGCTTTCCAAATTGGTAAATATCAGAACGTGTTGTGTATTTATCACCCAAGCTAGTCAATGAATCCCCAGGTACTTTTCCCGGTTTGCCTCCGTGCTCGAAGTCCACTAGGATATACTTGCAGTCCGATTCACTGGGGTCGTACACAATATTTGTGAACAAAGTTGCCGTTATGTAACGCAGCCAGCCCGTAAGCACACTTCCCGCCATTTCTCGAAGCTGATCTTCTCGTCAGCGAGTAACGAATGACTCGCGTCTTAAAACAACCTTATACACTCCATCTCCATACACTCCATTTTTGCTTGCTTTCTTTGTAATGTGAGTCATCGTGAACCCGAACGAGTCCCGGTTTGCCTCTGGCATGTAGGTACATTTGTTGCAGGCATTCAATGCGGTCTTGCAAATCATCCGCATATAGCAGATCACGTAGTCGTTGCGGGAAGGATGCTTTTCATGATGACGACATTGACAACCGTACGGAGAACATCAACACGCCCCACACGGGTTACTAATATCGAACTTTGGTGTAGGAATCAGTTGAATATCATGTCTTGCACTGCCATCTGATCAGGATGCCTTGAGCAGATAGAAGCCAATGTATCGCCCTCCTGCGGCGCAGCAAAGCATGAAATACACATTGCCAAAGGATAGTGGATCAAATATGAAAAACTTCTCTAAAAGCTCCCTTTCAGCTTTGGGAAACTCATCAACCTTTCTTCACCTTTAAATGCCAGTAGTATGTTCCCGAGATAAACTGGACGAGTGGAATCCTTTGTCGTTGTTGCTCTTGAACAAACGCATAAGTCAGTAAGCATATTTACCAATGGAGCCAGACTACAGTAACATATTGGTAGATAAATTACGAGTCTTGCTTGTTACGATCAAATGTAGAGTGATAGATCTGGGTCAAGAACATCTGTAAATATTTCAAGTGGTATTATGATTAAAGAATCAATCGTCTAATGCTTCATATCCTCTGATATGCTACTTAAGAAGTGCTTTCCAACATAGTCGCTTAATATAATAATTAATTCATTTAAAAATTATTATTAATCAATTTTAGTTAAAAATTTTGAAAATCATAAAATTCAAAAACATATATATATAACCATTTTTTTAATTCTATCATTTGTATTAAATTTATTTTTATTTTATCTTCTATCATGTCATCTATTAATTTTGAAAATATTCCACTGAAAATTCAACAATTGGCAATGGAATTACAAGCAAAAATTCAACAACATTGTCCAGAACATTAATTCATTATCGATCATAATGGATCACATTTTATCACTGTTTCACCACTTTATGAAGAAACAAATAATAATGATAATGATGAAAATAGTAACTCAACATCATTAACTGAATTTGAAAATCGTACTATTAATGGATTTATCGACGCAATGGCTAATTCTGAACAAACTGAAACATCTTCAACATATTTCTCTGATGAAGTTTCACTATTAATTTATGCTGACTTATTCTCAACTAAACAATATACTGAAATTACTCTCTACTTTGAAATTGGACGAATTCTCAATGATCTAACAATTGGATTGACCATTGCACAAACAATGATTGAAGTCAAATGCTTGTTTAAGAAGAATATATCTTTACAAAACACTACAGCAAAAGCATTAGTCACTCTAAGAATTTACGACTACTTCAAAAATTTCTCTGGAGCATTAAACTATAAAAAGATTAATAAATATTTCAAACTGAGTTTAATTGAAGACTAAACAAATGAAATAGTGATAGACTCAAAGAACAAATTGTTGAAATATTTAAACAAATGGCAATGAACTCAGAAGAGATAAATTTAGATAATATTTTAGTTTAATTATATTATTTTTACTTTTATTTTTTATTTTACGGAGTAAAATACTTAACAATGAGAGTTCTGTTGTGATTAGATATTTCATAATCACAAATAATTATTTCACATGATTACTTCACATAATCATCTTACATGATTGCTTCACATGATCACTTCGAATAATTATTTCAAATAATCATTTCAACTAATTATCTCAAACACTCCAAATAATCATTGCAAATAATTATTCCAAATAATCATTTCAAATGCTCTGAATGATCATTTCAAATGATCATTTTATAATTATCAAATACTTATAAATACAGCTTGTATTCTAGCTTAGAAAAATAATTAATTCAATTCAAGTTTAGTTTTTATTCTTTTAATAATCCTTTAAATAGTATTTTTATAATCTCTCATCTTAATTGCAAAATTATTCTTATATTTGTTTTATAACCTTTTGTCACTACTGCGAAGTTATATTATCTTATACATTTTTGTATTTGATTTCTCATCTATATTGCAAAGTCAATAATAATATTGAATTAATAAAAGAAAATTACATCTTACTTGTTTATAAATCAAACTTAAAAGAAACACTCAACTTATTATAAATTGAATTATAAAAGATATATAATTACCTTTGAATCTTTCTGGTCTCATTCTAGCTAACCAACAAAATGAACATACATTACCTATCTTTAGATAACTTAGTGAACTTTCTCAACTTAAAGTTATTTAATACATCAACTCTTCCACCTGACTCTATCATGTATACTCTCGTAACAGAATCTAAAATCATATTAAAATGGTAATAATACATAATCCAAATATTATTATAACTAATTTTTATTATAATTATGTCAAGTTCTTATATTGAATTATTAATGATATTGAATTAGTAACAATATTATTTTTTATCTTATCAATATATTTTTTAACTTTAATTTATAATATATATTTAGTTTTAGTATTGTCTTATTATTATTCAAACACACTTAAATATTTATCTTATACTTATATTCTTGTTAGCTTATTATTGTTAATCATACACTTTCATCATTTATATTGTTGTATAATGACCTTTCGTTATAACATTTAATATTATTGGATCATAAATATCTCATATTTTATTGGATAAAGATTATATCACGTGAAGCGAACGAACAAGCGAACGAACAAGCGAACAAGCGAACAAGCGAGCGAACAAGCAAACGAGCGAACGAACGAGCGAACGAATATT
>CAJVPL010000594.1:0-22902 GCA_910591945.1 Ambispora gerdemannii | reverse complement strand
CTTTATAAATATTATTTAATTTTCAATTTTTTCTTTTATAATTTTTTTAAATTATTAATAATAATTTAATAATCTAAATTAATTATTTTTTCAAAATTTAATAATTCAATTATTATTATAATATTATTAATTAAAATAATTTTATTATTATAGAATTATATATTAATTATCTTTAATTATAATTTTAGTATTATTATTATATAATTTAATTAAATTTTTATATATTTTAATTAAAAATCTTTTATTTAATAATTTGTTATTATTTTTTATAAAAACCAATTATTTTTTTGTATTATATTAATAAAAATATTATTTTTGTTATAAATTCCATTTTTTATATTAAACTAAAAATAATATTTATTAATAAGTCATTTTAAAGTTGAAAATTTTTATTTATAACTTATTAAATTTTTATAAAATACAATATATATATATATATATAATGACTAACAAAATTATAAAATTATATATGCAATTTTATTAATAAATATTTTTTATTTTTATAATAAAATAAAAATTATAAGTTATAATTTAACATATATTTTTTTGAATTTTTCTATAAAGTTATTTTAATTGTAAAGTTATTGCAAAAATTTTTTATAATTAAAATATAAAAAATTTTTGCAATAACTTTACAATTAGAATTACGATTAGAATTATAATTAGGATAACTTTGTCAAAAAAATCTAAAAATCCAGAAAAAATATATATTAAACTATAATTTATAATCTTTATTTTAATATAAAAAATATTTATTAATAAAATTTAAAACTTTTATATAGAACAAAATTTTAATTTTTACTATATTTTATTAATAAAATTATATATATAATTTTATAATCCTGTTAACTATTATATATTAAATTAATTATTCAAAATATTTTTTATAATTAATCTAAAATTAATTAAATATCTTTTTTATTTATTTTTTATTTTTATCTTTTTTATTATTTTATTGTTTTATGCTTTTTATTTTTTATATTTTTTTATTATTTTATATTTTATATTTTTTATAATTAATAATAAAAACTAAATTAGAAAATAAAATATTATATTTAATAAGAATATAAATGACTATAATTAATAAGATATTAGAAGTTAAATAATTAATAAAAATAAAATAAATAATTATTTAATAAAAATACAAATAATAAAATATATTATAATAATATTATAATTATTTGTATATAAATATATAATTATTTTTATTATAGTTTATATTATTTATAATTATAAAAAATATAAATTAATTCAAAATTTTAAATAATAATTTTTACATGTTTTTATTCACATAATTAAATTTTATTAATTATATAATTATTAATATATAGTGACTAATAGAATTATAAAAGTATATATTAATAAAATATAGTAAAAATTTTAATTTTTATCTTATAAAAGATTTTTAATTTTATTAATAAATATTTTTATTTTTAAATAAAGATTATAAATTATAATTTAACATATATTTTTTCTGTATTTTCTAGATTTTTTTCTGATAAAATTATTCTAATTATAAAGTTATTATAAAAATTTTTTATAATTAATTTTATATTTTAATTATAAGAAATTTTTGCTATAATTTTGCAATTAGAATAACTGTCAAAAAAAATCTAAAAAATCCAGAAAAAATTAAAAACTTTTTTATAAAACAAAAATTGAAATTTTTATTATATTTTATTAATAAAATTATATAATTCATTTTTCAAAAAAACAAAACCAAGTTAAAAAAAGGTACAAGAAATCTAAAAGAAAAAATACAAAAATACAAGAAATAGATATCTAAAAATATCTTAAAAATATTGAACAATATCTAAAAATTTATTATTATTAGAAAAACAATTACTTAAAAATTTGATTAATATTAATTGAATAATCATTCTGAAAATAAAGCGTTTGTTATACTTTAATAATTCATAATCATATTATTATATAATAATACATATACCTACAGTATATTATTGAAAATTTTAAAAATGAATCTATCATTTTGAAATTCAATATCTCAACATTTAGTGATTTTATTTAAACAAAGATATTATTATTAGATTTGTATAATTGAAATAAATCTAAAAATAATATCTTTGTTCAAATGGAATTACTGAATGTTAAAATATCAGATTCCAAAATAACAGATTCATTTTTAAAATTTCTGGTAATATATTGTAGAATATGTATAACTTTAGCAATTGCTAATTGGTCAAAAGCTAATTGATTAATATTTAAAAATTAAAAATTAATAATAAAAGTGATTAATTTTAAATCTTAATAACTTTATAAAATATAATATCATTTAAAAAAAATAAATCATAAATATAATAAATTAAGTTCTTCTCTTTCAAATTTACAGTTTAGTTTTTTAATATTACCAAAATTGGAAGACTAGATACATTTTGAAATTATGAAAATTGTTTGATAATTTTAAATGACATGATTATAGTCATGTGATTTTACATGATATAATATACTTTATTTTTAATTAGCTCTAGAAATTTTCTAACATTATAATCAAAATTATGAAATAATTAATTTCAATTAAAAAATTTTTAACCCAAAGATTTTGTCTTCTTAAATAAGAGGAAACAGCCAAAAGAAAAGAAATAGTGAAAATCATAAAGCCAATTTTTTACAGGAAGACAGAAAAGAGCGAGATTTAGATATTAGTCATTTGAAACAGTTACGAAAGTACGCGTGATTCGCGACGCAGGATAATTGTTTGAAAAAGCACTATGAAATATTGATAAAGAGGTGTCGGTATTTTCTTTTTCATTAAACTATCTAATACTCGGCAACAACACTTGTCTTCAACAATGAGATTCTTTTAATAATTTGTAGTTGAATAATCCAAACCAGAATGTCAAATAATATTGTGATGTACAAACTAAGAGTAATAAGACTGAGATACAGTGTTGGAAGTTTCAAAATTTAAAATAGCATTGATGAATACTAGATTGTTTGTTCACTAGCATGTAATATTTGCTCTTATCATGCGGTTTAAAGGCTTCGAATATATTCGGTCAACCGTAATTGGTCAATCGCGCATTCGCAAAACATATTAACGAGCTACACTACATCCACGAACTACAAATATTTCCGTCAGAATTGGTGTATATTTTTTGTTTGGGTCGAAAAGATGGGTTTGTATTTTTTTTAGTTTTTCAGTTGTTCGATGTTAATAAGAATTCATTTTTTTCTGCTTTGTCAAGTCCATGCATAACATGTGAAGTACGAGTAGAAGTTTTGGACAATTCGGCATTTCAGTAGCTGGCGTAAAACAATGATACACTTCTTCAAACGGTTTACATGCTATTTAAGATATTCAATTTATTAAATCTAACATAAAAGTTCAGAAATTGCTAGCTTGACTATTATTTCCACTAAAATCAAATTTTTTTGCTATCCATTTTTTTAAAATTTGCCTATAATTTCAACATAGTTTTGGCCGAATTAAGTTTGGATTTGAAAAATGTCGAATCTTTAATGCAAAATAGAAAGTTTATCAATTATCTATTTTAATAATTTATGATTTCCCCGCTAAAAAATCCGTAAATTTCAAAAAATTGCTCTTTCTAATATATTACGTTAAACCGTTCTATTAAATCGCACAATATCGACTTTATAGATGTGGCATGTAATTATTGCTCTACTCACAAGCTATACATACTCCTGCCAAAGGTAATGGGCTTTCTTCCTTAAAACAACAGTGACCACTCCTCTCTCATCACGTGATGTTTACGAAAAATATAATCGCTATTGTAAATCTTTTTGAGAACCATGAAAGTGTTGGGGTTGTAATAATCGAATCAAACATACATATCATATGAAATTTCGTGCTGTACATATTCCACTAATTTTCACAAGCCTCGCACATTATACACATGCATTCAGTTATATCTAAGATGGTGTCTTTCGTTATCTCACTTTCTGATTTGTATTAGCACAGTTATTAACCATATAAGGTGATCTTGAAACACAACAAACGACGTTGTATTTCACATGATTATAACTTTATATTCGAAATATTCATATGTCCAATATAAATGAAATATTGTAGATTGTTAATTTTTAACAGTATTATTTGATTGTTATTGACAGACATTTTTCTGAATTCGAAGTGGACTTATGTACAATGGTTATGTAGTTTTTATTTACAATAATTTATTAATTCAAGTGAGGTAATTGTGTCAATTAACTAATACTTACACTATAAAAAAACACAATATTAAATACATATGTATGTGATGATAATTATAGTATAAAGCTGTTTACTTTAATATTATATTGTTAATTAAGAATCGAAAAAAGTTAATTTATTAGATATTAAAAAAAACTGTGTGTATTTATAAAGTAAACAATTAGAGGTTTTATAAGTTTGGAACTAAACCATAACATGCATTTAGGGAGTGTGTATATAGCAATGTTGGAAATTTAAACAATTGAAAATTTGTTCAAAACTATTTGGCATTTACAATTAACTTTATATTAATAATAAAAAATATATATTCTATATATTTACTTAAATATGCAAGACTTATTTTTGTTTATAAAAAGTTTGAACGTAATTTTGATGTTCAATTTCTAATATTATTATATAATATATAAAAGTTATAAATTTTTATATCAAAATTATATTTATTAATTTTTATAAATAATAAAAATTTATATAATTTAAACAAAACAAAACAATTTTGCATTTGTAAAATTTAATTGATATATTTTAATAATAATTCATTAAAAAAATAAAATAATTTAATATTAATAATTATATTTTATTAATTTTTTGCAAATAATATAAATTTTGTATAATTTAAAAAAGAATCAATCTAATTATAACAATTATTATATATTAATTAATCACATATTCAGAATTTTAACTTTAACTTTAATTCAGAATTTAATTAATCAATTAAAATATAATTATTACAAATAATTGTTACAAATATATTTATTTTTTAAAAAATAATAATTTTTAAAACAAATATTATAAAAGAAATATTTTATATTTTAAAGAAAATATTATTATAATAGTAATATAAATTTTATAATTTTTAAAAATAATAGAAAAATACAAAATATTTGAAAATATCTGAAAATTGATATATTTTTCTTTTTTTAATATTTAATTTATTTGTTTAATTTTCTTTTCTAATTCAAGTTCAAGTTTGCAAGCTAATATAATAGAATTTTTTTATTATAAAAATTAATAATAAAATATAATACATTTAGAGAAAATTACTATACATGTGATAGAATTAATTTTACATTTTTTTTATAATAATTAATTAGACAAATTATTAATTATTAATTAATTAAATAATTATATTAATAAGATGCTATATTAATATCAGAATTATCAAATATAGAAATACAGAAATATATATATATAAATTATTATTTTAAAATTTAAATAATAAATAAAAATTAAAAATTTGATTAATTAAAAACTTTATTATAATTTAAAAATTTTAAAAAACTAATTTTAAAAAAATTTTAAAAATATATATTTAAATATATTTATTTAAATTAATTAAAAAATTAATTTTAAAAATATTATATTAAAATTAATTAATTAAATTACTTTAAAATTTTTTTTAGAAAATTATAAAATATTTCTAAATTAATTATTTTATTTATAGTAAAATACTATAAACTGAATTTACTAATTAATAAACAAACTTGTAACAATATATTTGTTATTAATTATATAAAATTTCAATTAGAATTAAATTAAAATTAGAATTAGAATTATATAATATTTATTAAAATATAAAAAATAGTTTTTATAAATAAAATTTGAAATACAAATTTTTTTGTTTTGAATTTTAGTGTTACATTTTGTTCTTGTAATTTGATTAATCAATTACAAGCTGATAATTATTATTATAATAACAAATAGACTTGCTTTATATTTTAATATATATATTTTTTAAGCATTAAAATATAAATTGTAATTTTTATTTTGATATAAAAATAAAAAGTTTATACAATAAAATATAATTTATAATGCATTACAATAAACCTTATTTACTTTTCATTATTGATAAAATTTATTTCTATTTTTGAAAACTGGTCACCAAAAAATTTCAACCCCTACATTTCCTTGTGACGCGTTAGAATGAGATTGACAAAATTAGGTTCTAAATATTACCCCGTAATCTTTACTTCATTATTCTTAATATTGACATACCGCATTTTATGATTTATAATACTCATGTTAAGTACCCGGGCATTATAAACAATAAAATACGGTACTTTATAATTAGCTAATAGTTATCTAATTTTTAATAATTTGATACTGCATTATCTATTGTGTTTATCATTTCGAAGATACCCATAACATTTTCACACGCTTAGCACACAAGATAACAAACAGAAAGATGACTTAACAATTCGAATACTGGAAAATAACCGGATTTCATTTCCCTATCGTTATCTTGTGAAGCACATTAGATATTTTTGGTAGTGATCATTTCTTATCAGTTCTTTTTGAAACAACAGATATTCCGTGTTATCTATAACAACGTATATGTGAACGACCAATAGCATTCATCAAATAAATGACAGTGGGAAAAGCATGATATCAAATACTGCGCCATAATGCCAATTTTGAATTGCAGATCTTATATATAATAATTAATCTGACCAATCAAAACTCTTTATTTTTATAATATAATATTAGCAAAACGCCAAAATTGTAATTTATATCTCAAGAAAGAAAAAAATTTAACCAAATCATAGCTCAATCAAAAAGCTATTATTTTGTTGAATTATTTTTTATATATTATCTTTTCTCTTTATTATGTTCGAGTAGTTAAGGAATGTGACTGAATCACATGGCTTTGCCCGCACAAGTTCAAGTCGCATTATTGGAAGCACTTTCAGTGATAATTATCGATTTGCTATGGATTCTAAACTAAGTTTTTATTATATTTTCTGTTTGTTGAATCTCTAAAATAAAAATGGTTTCAAATGGGTAGAGAGAGCAGGCAATTTCGCTTTTATGTGATTGGCACTTGTTAGTTAGAAATAAGCATTTTGGCCTATCAAAATCTCGATCCACCCTTAAAATAAATTCACGTTTCTATTATATCACGTGAATATTTTTATCGCAAACAGATAAAGCGATTTTGTAATTTATATTAAATCATCGAAGAAACATTACGATTTGTTTATTTAAAAACAGATCGTAAGCATATATGTGTATTGTCAAATTCTCCGTTCTTTGTTGAATAATGTCTCCTCCTTTCCTTTATTTTAATAGAAAATGGTTAAAAAAGGAAAAACGGTTTCTATAATACCAAGATTTGAATGTATTATTATTAATTATATCAAAAAAGGAAAATTCAATATTATTTATTAGGTTTTGTTTTGTTGTTATGTGCTTACTAATTCATAATCTTGACATTATGTTATGTTATTTAATTTAAGAATCTAAAATATAAATCGACTCTAGTAATATTACTGATCGATGACATTTTATATTTATGGTACTTTTATTATTATGAGCACAAAATCTTTGTTTTGCGGTTAAGAATTGCTTTGACATACTTAGAGTGGAGTGGCTATGTTATACTCTATGATTAAATGTATTCATATAAATTGGAAATGTTTATTTATATATAACACCAATAATATATTATTTTAAGAATCTAAAATATAAATCGACTCTATAGTATTGATCGATGACATTTATATTATTATTATTATGATCACAAAATCTTTGTTTTGCAGTTAAGACTTTCTTTGACATACTTAGCGTGGCTATACTCTATGATTAAGTGTATTCATATAAATTGTAAATGTTTATTTATATATAACACCAATAATGTAATATATTTTTTGTTATTCGTACGATGAGAAATCGAAACCATTATACTTGAAACGCCCGTTTGCCTCAATTATCAGATAATGCGAACTCATTACTCAATAATACATTTAATTGAATCCTTGAGAGTATTTGTTTGTTTTCGCCGAACAATGATGATAATATTACATCAAACGTCAATGGTATACTAACTGAATTCCTAAGAAGAGCCACCATTTCGGATCAAATGGATTAGATGTGATTTGATCGAGTATAACCATTTTGATATCCGATAATCTGCACTAGTACCCTATCAATTATCTTTATCTTTTTACTACATGCATATTTTAATAAATGCATGTCATTTTATCAAGTATACGTAACTTCATTCCTTATCAACTTGTTTTGTGTAATATTAAATCTTTTCATATCTCATTCACATGTCACTTTAAATTGTTCGAGTGCATTTAAAACTTTCGCACAATGATCAGCATCTCTATTGTTGACTACATTATTAAACGTAGAATGGTCCGATTGTCGATCAATCGAAAGCGGCAGTGATTAACGACTATGAAACAACGCGTATAATACAAGGCAGGTAGACGCGTCCGCCCATTCAATGCTTTCTTTCTTTCGTAGTTTCATTCTATCTTTATAACCACGAAAATTTGCTAGGATAAATAGAAAACTGTAAATTTTATTTTTCGCGTGATTAAATATCAAGACAATTCATCTGTATCTTAATGTGCGTATTGTCGATAAGAGACAAAGGATATCAGTTTTAATATGAAAAACGTTGACTTTGCATATATGAAAAAACATTTAAATTGCTGTTCTATAATTAAACTGATTCAATTCCGAAATGAATTATGATAAAGGAGAAAATAATGAACTTAAAAAGATTTCATAGTCATGCATTTCATGAACGAAAGATCCAAAGATTCATTCTTCGGAATCGATTTAATTTTTTATTATGGAATGAAAGAAACCTCATGGTCTTACATCAACCGTATTCGTGTAGATCACCAATGCACCTTATTATTTACTGATAAAGCACGCGACATACGTTATGCAGTGCGGATATTTCCTAATAAATCTCACCTCGATTCGTCCCAAAAACAAAGAGTGACTTCGCGTCATAAGTCAATAATACTGGTTTGATAACGTGTCCGTGTGAATTGCTTCAATCATTATACGGTCTATTTCGTCTGTATGAAAAAGAATGCGAGCATCTCTCTCCTCACACACTGTCTGTGTATGGCTCCGAAGATAGAATCAAATGATCATCACGTCTGTTTCGAACTTCTTCAATGCATGATTTGATTTATTCTTGTAAAAGTATACAAACCTTCTCGTAAAGGCAGCAAATATTATTCAAATAAGGAAAAGAAAATTAATAGACGTAAATTAACAACTTCTTAAACAGGCATATATTTTTATCTTAACGTTAAAAAAAAGTTTATTTATTTTTTTTTCGTGTATAATTCTTTATTATGCTTATACAATTGCCATGTGTACACTATATACTTTTTTGTAAGTTATTCTTAATATATTTTCGTAAATCCCACTCACCCATCTATACGAAAATACTATAGTAAACTGAATGATGGCTCTTAAACTATAAGATACATAGTGAAGTAATATATCATAGATATTGAGAGAGTTCTCAAGTTTCGTGTTTGCATATGTTATAAAGAGGGAATAAAGAATGTAGAGAGAATGTAGAGAATAAATAGAGAATAAAAAGAGAATAAAAAGAGAATAAAGAAGAAAAGAAAAAAGAAAGCGATTCCCCCACCCAAGGAGTCATTGAACTCTTTTTTACCCGTCCTCTTTATCACGAAAATGCGATTGCGCTAGTTGTCTGTAAATCTCTTTGAAAAAGGTGATTATTTACCGAAAATAATATTAGGGGGCATAATAATAAGGAAATGAAAATTAATAAATTTAAATATTTAAGTCTATAGAAAAGATAAGAAAATACTTTTAAGAATATATTAATATATTAGTAATATCTAATTTTTTTATGGTTGGAGAGTCGGATGATTTGCAGTTCCGACATTGCGCCATAACCCTCCAGCACCCAGCGAATTTGTGGACATTTCCTCGATTAACCACTCCGTAGAATTTGTATTATTGTCTTGTAAGACTTCAACAGTCACCATAACTTGGCAAGGAGTGTGACGAAGTACCAGCGGGTGCATTGATTGAATTTCTACCGAAATTTCCAGGAAGAGTGGCAGCTGAATTGAAGATAAAAAAATGATAAATAAATGCATTAAATTCCCAAATCATATTGTAGTTATGTTACCTGTTGAAAGAATTCTTGCCCATTATATTGTATCCGGTCATTTATCTTGTGGATTAAAAAGACATGACCGGCACATATGTTGATCTGAATTCGAGAAACACCGTCTAGATCTAGATGTGCTAAAAAGATTTTTTCGAGTCAAAATATGTTCGTGAATACAGCAGCTATTATCTCAATGAATAATATTTACCTCCTCTTATCTTGCTCATGATCTCTTGGGCAATTATCTTTGATGGTTCCTGACATATAGGAACTGGTGCTTCGCTGGAATAACGCTGCAGTTTTTGCTTAAACCATTCCAGCAGATTTTCAAGAATTACATTAACATTCGGGTTCGACTGACCGTTAGAATCGGAATCAGTGAACTGAAAAATAAATTCGATTAATTGTTAGTTGTTCGTTCTTTTACAACAACAATTCATAGATGTTGGCTGTATTTACCTTCACAGCGTTTGATCCGTTGCCGAAAAAAACAAGAACTTTAATGCTGGAAAGAGTCGGAGATTGAGCCAAATCATTATTCCTTGTCCCAACAAGCATTATCGAATCTGGTGAAAATTTTGGTGAAAAAAAGTGTATTCGAGATTGTTAAAAAACAATCAAATGATAAAAATTTCATTTTTCATGCATTTTATATTGAGTGTGGAGATGGATAATATAAATACTATAATAATAATAATAATAATAATAAATAAATAATAATAATAATGATACATGTAATAATAATAATAAAGATAACAAAATGATAATAAAAACAATGATCACTTATTTTTATTATACAACTCCGAAAAAGGTTAAACTTGTTTATTTGTGTCTGGGTAAGGTTCCAATCAGAATGAAAGAATAATAACAAAAATTATATTAATGAATAAAAAAAGCCTTAAAAAAAGAAAAATCCGGGGGATATTCCCAAAGATAAGGCAAGACACAAAATGCGGTGCTTTTGCGAGCGGAAAATTGTGCCGAGTAATGATAAGAAAAAAAATAACAGAATCGGAACCAGCGGATAAAAGCAGAACGGATAAATGCAGCACAGACACGACACGTGAAACATACTCGTGCATTTATATAATACATGTACTATTACTTGCATAAATTAGAAAAATTGAATGTGTATTACCTGAAATATCCAGCTGTGAGAATAGATTTGTAATTTCTATTTCTTTTGACATATTTCTTTTATAGTCGTTATTATTGATGGGAGAGAAGAATAAAATTGAGAAGATCAACAATTAATGAATGTAGAGGTGTTAATTTTGATCTTTTTCTCTACTAACAATTAGAAGGAGTTGAAGGTGGAAAAAGGAGAATTTTTTCGAGTAGGAAGAGGTTCAAGATGAGTTGTTTGAAGCAGTTCGGTACTTATAAATTTATTATTCGCGTGTTGTTCTTGGTTGGTTGGTTGGTGGGTTAGCTGTTAATTGGTTGTTGTTTTTTTATTATTTGTGAATATTATATAACAACACATAAACCAAAGCAACAAGACCAGAGTAGGCGATTATTGGTTATAATAGTTGAGATGGTTGTAGTAGTAAACAAAATAAATAATAGTAGAGAAAAGAAAAGGTGCTTGAAACGTATTACATATACTGATTTGAAAAGAATTGTCCTTTACTTGAAAAGAAAAAGATCTCTTATTTATTATTCCACAACGTAATGTATTATTATATTATACAATAAGGAATTATGCAATTAATATATAGTATCGAGTATATAGAGTATATATAGTATATATAAGTTTATTCTACATTTGCCTGCAGGCTGCATGCCATAGTTCAAAATTTTATTATTTAATATATTTAAGGATATTTCTCACGCATAATTGTGAATAATTGTGAATAATTGTGTTAATTTATATTTATTTTATTATAATAATGGTATTTATATACAAATAATATACAACAAATAAAAAATGAATGAATGAATAAATAAGTAGTAGATAGTAAATTGTAAATAGTAAAAACAAACAAACTGTTATCGTCGTTATTACAATTATTTTTTTTTAATTTTTGTTGGCACTTTCCGAAGAACTAATTATTTGCATCAAATGACATTCTAAAAAGAAAATATATAATAACAATAAGAATAATATAGTCGGACTTGAGGGTCAACCTTCCGCCAAATTCATAAAAAAACATAAGGTGCACAAAGTTATCTTATCGTTTAATTATTGACTCGTCTCGTGGGATTGTTCTCAAATTGGATCTCATTAAATTAGTAATCAAGTTTATGAGAACGCGGAATGAGCCAGCGAACTAATTGGACCGATTGAATCTTGTTACGCGGTTCTATTGTTTATATATGTAGATCAATTGATCATTCATCCCACTCTTTCGTCTGGTTACCACGACCGGATTTGAGAAATCGAAGGAAAAGGAAAAGAAAAAAAGTGCGGGGCAATACGAGGAAATAAAATCTGTTAATCGAAAGTGTGATTCATTGATGCATTTTTGGGTGCGTGTAGGATTTACAATTTTCTCAATCGTGCTTTCCTTTTTTGCGTTTGCAAATATAATGTTTTACTTTTTGTTATACTTGGTTTCCTTTCTCTCTGTTGTGCCATCACCATTCAACTTGTCGTACTTGGGTAAATTTGACGGTTGTCATTTTTCCTCTTTGCCCGACCAAACCCCACCCCCACATTTATTTTTACCTTTTTTTTCGATTTTTATTTATATTTCTTATTTTGTTCAGGAGCTTAATTTCTGTTTTTTTTTTAATCTTGATAAATTTTAAATTATTCATGTATGATAACAATCATCTCATTTTACGGTTTGTGTTGCGACGCGACCAATATATTGCTGTAGAGATAAGATTAGATGATGCTTATTCATCTTATTCATGTAATATTATCGTTAGGTAGTAGCGGTATCTCGCATCCCATTATACAAGAGATACGATAAACCAACGCTAACTATATAAATCGATAGTATACACTCACTTTTTTTAAATAAACCCGTGCAACATGTCTAGCCAAAATCAGGCGTTTTTATTTCTTGTGGGGGCTTTTGTTTTTATTGTTTCGATTGTTTTTACTAGGAGAGAGACGTCATTGTGCAAGCGAAAAAAGCACGAAGAAAAAAACGAATATTATCATTATGTCATCTGGGATTTACCTTGGCGTAAAAGATATTAACGAAAAAAATCACGGCCAGAATTGTTAGTATCCGGAAAAAAGATCTGACAATTTGATGACCAACTTTTGATAAGATTAGATTTGCTCACTTTTCACATCAAGACGAAACGTAACAAATACTTGATTGCAACTGGAAAGGGAAAGGATTAAAAATAAAAAGGCAAAGTGGGAGCAAACACGCAAGAGCACCAGCGTTAATGAAGGCAAATATGCATACGCATAAGCCAACCAGCCGAAATTTGGTCAAATGGAATAAAAAAATGCTATTGTTTTGTCATTTTAGACGATCATTATTCAATTTTGAATAAATTAAAAATCATACTTTGCACGATTTTTCATTCAATGAAACTGAATACTTTCGTGCGCATGTTTAACACGTACGTGTGTGTAATGTTTTTCTGCGTGTATATGTGTGCTATATATATAATCCCATTGTAGATATTGTTCTTTCGTAACTGCACATTTTTTATTCTATACATGATTAATTACACAGGAAAGAACCCTGATGAATACGTGTACACTGTAAAATTCAAGTCTTTTTCTCCGATACTAATCATAATTAGCCAAAATCAACCGCCAAAAAAGATGATTATAATTATTTCCTCTTGATAATTTTCCGATGTTATCCAAAAACCGCTATTAAATATTCACAATTGTAGCGACGTAAAATGAATAGGCAAAAAAAAAAGAGGAGTAGTCAAAAATTCGTGCATCTAATGATATAATTGTGAACCGATTGTTTGTTGGCTGTGTACTTCACAAAAACTAAAAAAAATCCCCATGTTGTACCCGATTCGTTTCTACAATAGTCGCGATGATTACTTATTGCTTGTTTACTTCCGTTGATACTTTGTTACAACTGTTGATAATTAGTATAAAAATTTAAGATAAATTACCTGTAAGTTGTTTTTTTTTATGATAGCAAAGCAGTTTAATAATTCCCATCACAATTTATTCATCGAATATTATCTGCGAGGGTCACACAAGCCACGATATAGTTATTCATCCCAAAGGCCACCATCACTTATTGATCTCAAAGACTTAAAAATAAACACCAACCATAGAAGAACTGTGTGTTGTCCTATCGTAACGGGTAGGAAGGAAGAATTAGTGTCAAATGCATATACGGATGCTTGATCAATGCAGTCGTCATCCCACTCTAATATTGCATTATCGTTCTATAGATAATATTGTAGTAGTTTGAAAACAATGAATTAAGTTCCCCCATTGTTATTATCAATTATGACTCTGCATCAATTTACGATTCCAAACTAAAGAATGTTTTCAAGCGTTGATCTAACTAGAAAGTGATATTTAATTTCAGCCAAGGTTAGAATTAAGTTGTTGAAACTATTAATCTAAAGACTAAGATTTCATTATAAAGAGTTTATTTTTCCTGAATAAATCAAATAATTAATGTGACGATGTAATACGTGCAAGTTTCGCGAAAAATTTTACATTTTTATAAACTAAATTTAGCGATGCGTTAAAGCGTTGTACACACGTGACCACGTGGATATTACAATTAAAGGTTGAGAGTGGAGGACAAAGTTATATGTAAAATTGTCTTCCCAACATTTTTTAATAGTGCCCCAAAATAGATTTATCCGTTTTCGTATTTTTTCATTTTTTCGTTCACGCTTCGGATTTGTTTTGCCGGGCTGATTAAAAATTTACGCAACCTTACATAGATTGATTATTATTAATTCGGAAAATTTGGTAATTTATAATAGAAATACGGTCATTAATTGTCACAAAGTCAGCCCTTGTTATTCCAGGAACAGTTATACACAGTCAACCCCCGTTAAACCAGCGTTGGCATTTGGCCGCAGCCAGATTTTGGCCGTTTGGGTGCGTCCTATAGATTTTGGTCATTTGGCCGCGGCCAAACGGCCAAGTGACAACACTGCGTCAAACCAAATTCGGTCTATCGGGGCAGGTTTGCTGTAACTGTTCCTGAACTAACTGTGATTTATCGAGACGAAATTTAATACAATTCATTCTCGATATGAGGAGCGCTCGATATAAGAAATATTCAAAATCAAATGTTAAAATGTACGATATGAATATGCCAATCAAAATCGCAATTTATTCGTTCTGTAAAAAGTGCTCGATAGAGATTTACATAATTTCGTGCCACACTTGGTAATTTGATATTTTGTCATTTTTGCAAAAAGTTTACTTTAACTCGGTAGGATAGTAAGCTATTGGATAGCCTTTCTCCTACAAAGTTCTTGGGGAATAAAATTGTCATTTGTATAGATTCAATGTTTTTTTTGAAGTTTTTGGTTCGAACTTTTTTTTTACTAAACGAGTTAAAATTTTGTTAATCATCAAAAAGGGAACGATTTTTAAATAATGTCAATTTTGAGATACGTATTAGTGTTAGATAAAAATCGAAAATATGACGTAAAAATGACATACTATTCAGGCTAGGAAAAAGATATATCATACTATACGATGTTTTTTTGATTGATCCATGTAATATTAAAAGCTTTTGATTTCGATTTTTTTGCTCGAATAAAAAAATGTCTACTACAAAGCAACAACAGCAACATACATATCATCCACCTCCAACTTATGGATTTTTTCCTCCACAGCCTCCGCCATCATACACCCAAGAATTTAAACCTGGAGGATATTCTCCCGGTTTTTCAGAATCACAAGGGCACCAACAAGCAAGTTCAATGATGCCAATGCCAACGCCAGTTTTTTCTGCTTATACACCTCCACCTGCACCACCGCCTCCACAATCGGTACCAACTACTGTTGGAGGAAATGATTCAAAATATTTCCCAAGACCAAAATATCAAGATTTATGTAATGAAATGTCGTAATATTATTATAAAATTACAGATTGCCGGATAATTATTAAATTCCATTTTCGAAATTTGAATTCAAGGGGCGGCAATACTATTTTTACTTCATTTCGCAGCGTACATTGTGATTTCTGTAATCGCATTAGCAAACTTTGGAAAATTACAACGCAGTCCGGATAGAAAACCTGTACAAAGAGTCACGTTGGACTGGAGTGTAATTTGGCTGTTGTTATTTAGCGCTGGAGTCGGATTCTTTTTTAGTTTGGTCTATCTTTTTATGGCAGAAAAGTATGATTTATAATTCATATGTTACCTTTCAATCGATAACTTATGGTTATTAACTTTTCTTATTGTATTCTCGATAGATTTCCAAGACAATTTATAACAGCAACATTTATCATCTCGATTGGATTTTATTGGGGAATCACTGCTTATTATTTTGTAGTCGGATATTTCGGTCCTGCGATTTTGTTTCTGTTGTTTTCTGCTTTTTACACATTTCTATATTTTACTTGGTAAATGGAATAAAATATAATTATTTCAATTTACTATTATTTTGAAATTTAATGATTTTTTAATTGTGTTTTTATAGGAGAACATTAATTCCCTTATCGGCTGCATTACTTGAAACTGTAGTTAGCATCACTAAGAAGTATAAATCTATTATACTTGTAGCGTTTGGTGGACTTGTGCTTCAGTTTTTGTATCAAGTGTGGTGGCAAGTGTTGCTTATATTTTTTATGAAGTTTGATAATTGAAACTTTCATTTTTTGAAGCCTTTTACTTTGATTTTCAGGATATTTACGATTACAGGTAATTAAATAACGCGCGTTATTTTTTTACAATCATTTGGTCCTAATCTCTTCTAATCTGAAACACGAAAAATATATAGCCGCATACCAATACTGGTACCCACCAGCATGCAAACAAAATACACGGCACCCACAATGCGACACGAGCAAATTAAACGGCGTTATCGTCTTTCTCTTATTCTCATTCTACTGGACATCACAGGTAATTCAAGTATTAGTACACGTGACACTGTCTGGTGTCTTTGCCGCGTACTACTTTCTTGAAGGCACTCCCCAAGGAATGCCACGCTCGCCCACCTTCGAAAGCTTGAAACGAGCAACAACGACGAGTTTTGGAAGCGTGTGTTTAGGAAGTTTGCTGGTCGCCTTGCTTCAAACTATTCGTGCTCTGTTGAGGACAGCCGCGCAGGAAGCTGATAATCCGCTTGCGCAGTTTTGCGCGGTGTGTGCAATGTTTATTATTGAATGTTTTGACGAATTGCTGGTAGGTTTATTTATTACTTGGTTTACCTTAAAATCATGAGATTTAATCTTTCTGGTCTTTAATTTGTATTTAGCAATTCTTTAACTTTTACGCGTATACACAAGTGGCAATTTTTGGAAAATCATATTTGCACGCTGCAAGGGTAAATAAGGAAATAAATACAAGACATTTTTTTTCGTGTAATAAAAAGAAACTAAAATTCAATTTATCTAGGACACTTGGACATTGATAAGAGAACGTGGTCTAGAACTCGTTGCCAACGATATCTTGGTAGGAAACGTTCTAGTAATGGGTGAGTATATACTTTCATAAGCACCTCGTTCTCACCATTAAAAAAACCAAAATTAATCCCTCCTCGAAACTCGACAGGTTCGATCTTAATCGGGATGATAACCGCATTACTCGGTTACCTATTCACCATAATAATTCAGCCAGACTTTAACCGAGGCGGCACATTCACCCCGCTGATTGTATTTCTCGCATTCATTATGGGATTCCAGATGATGAATGTGCTCAGCTCTGTGATTCATAGCGGTGTTGCGACTACTTTTGTCGCGTTAGCTGAGGATCCTGGCGCGTTACATAGAACCAAACCTTCATTGTTTGAGAGGGTATGTAATTTTTATTTCTTGTTTTTCTTTATTCGAGTCTGAGATGAGTTGATGTTCTTACATTCACGTTCACTAATCTTTTTAGATTCGTCAAGCGTACCCAAATATTGCATTATGGCGATACATTTAGTTAGGTCATGTCAAAAACATGTGACTGTTTAGACTAGTCAAAAATATTTTTTTTTAGCTCAAACACTACTTTTAAAAAAGCAAAGTCTTTGAACCTTTTTTGTATATTGATCTTTCAACAAAAGATTTGCGGAAAAAAGAGGAAAGAATCTAAGCATACTCAAAACAATAACAATATAAAACTGTATTTATATCAATAATATGTCGTGGTTATTACAGAATGCTTTTCAGTCTTGTCGAAAGGGTAGTCTGCATCTTTGTAATTTCACCCGTGAGTTATTAGTGACTTTGAATAATAACACGAGAACAGCAGCAACAACAACAGTAAAGATGAACTTTAATAGAGGGGGCGTATTTCCCTATTGGTTATTAATGGTTTCAAAGTATAAAGCGCGAACATTTAATACATTATCTGATAATAATAATAATAATAATAATATTGAGTATACTTTGAACTTTCCGTTGGGTACGCCGTTTACACAAAGTATTATAAGTACGGGGGAAAAGGACCAAGAAATTAGTAATTTAGTGTTACAACAACAACGACAACGACAACAACAAGAGCAAGAGGAAGAGGAAGAAAGTAAAGATGATATAGAACCCTTGAGATCGAATGCATCTAAGAAAAAGAGAAAAAGAAATAGTTTTGAAGCATCTCATAATACGCCATGGACAGACAATTATGATCCCCATGACTTTTGTAATGCAATTGATATTTTAAATCAAGAAGTGACAGATTTCGTTACTTATATTTCTCCGTTACCAGAAGAACGCGAAATGCGTCAATCAGTAATATTACGCATCAATCAGCTACTACGTAATGAATTCGATTTAGGTTCAGTGGCAAGAGCTTACGGAAGCTATAACACAGATCTCTATTTACCATCAAGTGATATTGATTTGGTGTTATTTTGTGAGATAAAAAACAGAAAAAGGCTTGTGTATCAAATTGGCGAAGTGATCCGTAGTTTAGCGATAGAGTCTAGCATCCTTAAGCTACCATTTGCTCGAGTTCCGATTGTGAAATTTGTAGAAAAGTCTTCGGGATATCATGTTGATATTTCGTTTAATCAAGCGAGTAGCTTAAATTCCGCGAATGTGACAAAAACTCTCATTCAACGGTATCCCGGATCAAGAGAATTGTTATTGGCGGTGAAATATTTTTTGGCGTCGCTTTCATTGAATGATCCTTCGCAAGGTGGGATGGGAAGTTATACGGCTTTGTTGCTGGTCATTTCTTTGTTGCAGGTAAATTTTGGTTATATGGTAACGTCATCGCAGAACGAATTTATTTAATTCATTGAAATTTTTCATTGAAGAAACATCCATTAGTAAAGAACCCTAATTTCGTGGTGAAGGATAATCTTGGTATGATGCTGATTGAATTCTTCAAGTTATATGGGGTAGAATTTAACTATAAAAAGTATTCGATAAATGTCAGTAAAGAGGGATCTTATGAACTAAAACCAGCAAAGAATAAAGATAGCTCAAAATTTCTCGTAATCCCAGATCCTTCTGATCCGGACAACGTAAATGTCGCAACCGCCACCAGCAAATGGATAAACATACGCCAAGCATTTGCTTCTGCTTACGAAACTCTACAGGAAACAGTCAACCATATGGATCACGTCCTATATGAGAACAATGATAGTCCGGAGGTTGTACAATACGATGCCAAAAAAGGAATAACATTACTGGGCACTATCATTTCTATTGATCAAAAATATCAAGATGCAAGAACCAATGCAGTTCAGGCGTATTTATTCAAATATGGGTTTGCACGTAAGTTTGGTGAAAGGGACGAGGTGTCTAAAAAGTCAAAGAAACGAAAAGAATGGAAAAACTATTTAGATTATGGTGATGATGATGACGATTATGAACAATATGACGACGATATGATCTATTCTTCGGATGATGAGTGGTTCCGTCGTGCTTCTTCTCCACCAAGCGGAAAAAGGAAACAACCTAAATATAGTCGTATAGTCAATACTATTGACAACAGGGATGGTGTTTCATCATGGTACGATAAAAGTATATTAATGGATTATAAAGCAAAAAAGCATGGTATCGAACTACGGAATAACAAACTTTCACCAAGTCGAATAAAAGATAAATCTAGCGATGAAGTTAATTTTCATAGTACAAATTTTAGGAGAAGAAAGATTAAATCCGTTAAGAATAAAAGAAGAAACATGTGAAAACTTGGATTAGATTCTTGTTTTATTCGGTGTATAATAAATTTAATATCCAAGTGAATGTTAATTTGCGCCTCTTATGGTTTCACCACTGATTCTACAAATCGCGATAAGAATAATTCGCGATCTAATAAAAATGAGATTGAAACCACAAGAGAGCAATTTATAAGATTACCGTTACAGTCAGGGCTCGATTTAACGACTATGCGATTTAATGAAATTGCGAGTTAGATTGAAATCGCACTCGATTAATATTTCTCGATTTAGCATCTTGAAATTTGAGCCTGACTGTATAAAGATTTTCAATTAATATCGATATATAGTTGTTACCAGAATAATTTTAAGCACCAACTTCAAATAATTTCAACAGGATTATTTGTTGGCTTTTGGCTTGAAACAAGGAGATGGTTATTCTTTGGACAAGATTTACTTTATTCCTAAATAAAAGATCTTGGTCCTTCTGTTATT
This sequence comes from Ambispora gerdemannii, assembly GCA_910591945.1. Lineage (NCBI taxonomy): Eukaryota > Fungi > Glomeromycota > Glomeromycetes > Archaeosporales > Ambisporaceae > Ambispora > Ambispora gerdemannii. The sequence continues at coordinate 2,133 of CAJVPL010000594.1, read as the reverse complement.
GCTTTAAAAAAAATTATTTCTCTTTACCTAATCTTTGTTATGATATGAAATACAAAAAAAAAGATGCAAAGAATTATTTGATATACATTGGCAAAATCTCACATCATTAACATCTTTATTTCTTGTTCTCAAATTCGATTTTTTTGGATTTTGTACTAATATAAAAAAACAAAGTTATATATACTTTTTCAAAATTTTATATATTAATAATTATTTTTTTTAGAGTCTTGCATATACTAGTAATAATCAAAATCAGAATCAACTTTAATTAACATTGATTATAAATATTATAAAATTGATTAATATATTATTTATTATTATAAAAATTAAAATTAGAATCTTGTATATATTAATAATATTCAAAAAAATCAAAGTTTATTACATATTAAAATTATATAATTAATTTTAACTAAGTTAATTTTGATCTTTTCTAGCATGTGCCAGAACTATATAATCAATTTTAATTAAAAAAAAGATCAATAAATTAATTTAGTTAAATTAATTATATACTTTTAATATGTATTAATAATAATTAAATTTAATTAAAATTAAAAAATTGATTAATAAGTTAATAATATTATTTTATCTAAGATAAAACTATTATAATTATAAAAAATTTTTGCAATTAGAACAACTTTGTCAGAAAAAAATTTAGAAAATTCAGAAAATATATATATTAAACTATAATTTATAATCTTTATTTTGGTATAAAAATAAAAAATATTTATTAATAAAATTGAAAACTTTTATATAAGACAAAAATTTTAATTTTTATTATATTTTATTAATAAATTTGTATGCATATTTTCATAATTTGGTTAGTCACTATATATAAATATAATAAAAAAATTTTTTAAATTAAAATTTTAGTAAAATTTCAATTATAATAAATTTCAAAATTCAACAAAGTTAATATTCTATTTATTAATAATTTATTATAATTTTAGTAAAATTTTAACAACTATTAAAAGATTTTGAGAGGTTTGATTAAAATATATAATAGATTCAATTTAAATAAGAATATTAATATATATTATCTAATATTTTTGAAATGAGAGTAGAGCTGAATTTTAGGTGATATATAATTAAGTATTTTTGATTAGTTATAATATCTTATCTGAAGATAAAGAGTAAATATCTTTATCAAAGTAATATTAAATAATATATATTAGTACCTGTACAATTATTATTAAAATAAAAATAACTTGATCATATTATAATTAGATTAAATATATTATATAATAAATATTACAAAAAATTTCACAAAAAAATTCAAAAAAGTAGATAATAATTTTTAATAAACTTGCTTTTGTCATTTTGTATAAATATCATTTTGCAATATAATATAATTAAAATATTAATTATATAATAATTGACCAATAAAATATTAATTATATAATAATCAATCAAATCAATAAAAATTAATCAATAAAATAATTTTCATGTAATAAAAAATTGTTTTAAAAATAATTTTACTATTTTTATAAAGCTTTAATAAACTTTAAAGATATTCTATTTTTGAATTTAGATTTCCAGCACCATATATAGTAACAGTTATAAGTATCTAAATGTTCCTAACTTTTTATAAATTATACATATCATTCTAAAAATTTCTGAAAACAAAGAATAATACAAATGTTATTCATTTATATCTTTTAAAGTTGATATAATTTCTATATCAGTGATGTTTTATATTTATAAATTTTTACACTCTAAATATAATTAAATAGTTACTTTAGAATATAATATCTTGATATTTAGTGATCAAATTTGAGTGAAAATACTACCATTTGACTCAGTTAATTGAGATAAATTGAATGATAGTATTTGTATTCAAATTTGATTATTAGATATCAAGATATTACATTCTAAAGAGATCATTTTATTTTTTAATGATCAATTTTGAATAAAAAATAATTATCAAAAAATGAAATAGTTCTTTTAGAATGTAATATTTTAATACCCAATGATCAAATTCGAATACAAATACTATTATTCAATTTATCTTATATTTGATGTTATAATTTAGATATTCTATAACATAATTATTTTATTAATAATTAATCACTTTTATTATATTTAACATTTTTAATAATTTAATTTAATTAATTTAATTATTTATTATTTAATTAT